>QRDG01002385.1:472843-609195 GCA_012064385.1 Puccinellia tenuiflora
ATAAAAAGGAATGCTCCCCCAATATTTATGCCTTATCTTATATATTTGCATTTGAATACAAAACGCATGCACAAAGGATCATTACTCTCCATATTTTATCTAAACACTAAGCACTACCGGTTGAAAGATAGGATCCTTGCAAGAGGCAAAGAGGGCAATAAATAGAGCAATTTAAAGGCAAGTGCCAATGTGAAGATGATCTACAAAATCCACCACAATTACTAGAATCACTTGTCATGAACAAGGAGTATATGAAGAAATTTCTCGGTGGTATAAAGGAATGATGTACAAGACAAACTCCACCACAAACTAGCAAATGGCAAAAGATAGGAATTAAAACACCATTTTTAAAGAGGTTTGTTGGTAGTTTCAATTATTCGAACCAACCGGCAAAGCCATGGTTAGAATAAACGGAAACAAATGGTTTCTCACATAATATATGGAAATGCATATTAGAGAAAAACCACACCAAGCAACCTCACACAAACAAGAACCAAAGGGTAACCACAAAGGAAAATTGGAACTTGTTTGAGTAAACATGCCACATAGGAAATGGATAATGTACAATATCAACTCTAAGTGGCAAACCTCAAATGTTCACATTTTTATGGGATTGTAATATGCACATAGCTTATTACTCCCCCATAATGTGATAATTCATTTTATTTTTTAAACAAGAGGCAAATAAAACCAACTAGAGAAATTAATGGACATGTAGAATTTGAATTTCTCATGAATATGACATACCACATAGTAGCTAGATAATATTGAAATATCAATACTAGGTGGTGTCCTTCATGTACACACATTTTTAGGTTTGTGAAGTGCACAAAGCATTTCACTCCCCCAAAATAGGATAGTCCATTAATATCTCAAAGAGCCAAATGAAATCCACACAAGATTCAATAAAGCTCAACACACAAATTACACATACATGATACACAACTAACATACACCACCTTGAATAACAAGATAAGTAAGAAAGGAGCATATCACATACAAACACATGCTAGGAACAAAACTAACACATGCAAGGGAGCAAGCAACTTTCAATGAATATATGAATTAAATACAAGTTACCGCAAGGAGGAAGAATTGGATATGAGATAGATATGTGATAATCCAATTGACTTGGCTTGATAAATAAACCCATGAAGATCCCTTAATTCTTCAAAAATAGCCAAGTCACCAATGTCCTCCACTAACACCTATTGATCAAGTTGAAACTTGTTGGTCCCCAACCAAGTTGGGTCCTAAGAGGTTAGTCACAATAGGCTTGGGAACCCAAATGGTGCGTTTCTTGACACCACTTTGAGCTCCCACATACTTGGCAAACACATTGCCACTTCTATCCTTCCCAAGAGAATAAATATCATCAATTATGATAGGGTTGGATGGGTTACTGACGGTGCATGAAGAAGCAAAGTGACCCTTGCCGCGGGAGAAATTTCGGGCTCCCCTCTCTACTATACGTTGCCGCGGGCCGTTCGAGAAGACTCCCAAGCCACGCGCCTCGGCAAGGTGACTTTTTCAAGCACCATGCCTTGGCGAGGTGGATCCCCATGCCCAGCCATGGTGGACCGCAGGCTCTACAAGCCACCCCTGCATAGGGGCCCCCTCTCTGAGCTCTCTCTACATGCGTCGCCTCGGGCCGCGAGAGTCTCAGCCACTCCATGTGGAACCCCATGCCTGACATGGCGGATTTTGTGTTTCTGGCCACGCCAGTGTAATGAACCTCTGTTTCAGGTCACTTTGAACCTTTGCGCTTCGCGCCAGCATATGTTGTTGCTTTGGTAAGCATTTATGTTATTGCTGATTCATCCTTGCTCGTATGATCCCTCCTGTGTATCTCGCGAGCGGGGGCTGGACATGGTGCCTGTGCCTCGGGAGCATCCCAGCAGCGCCTAAAACCCAAGGAGTCCGAGCTCTGAACTCACGGGTCAGCTCTCATGCATGTCAACTCCCAAGGAGCTCTGAACTCATGGACCAGCTCCCGTGCATGTCAACTCACCAAGGACCTTGGTGCCTGTTCTCCTCGCGAGACACACATGAAGGAACCTACGAGCACGCATGAGGTTATCTAGCTATGTATTGCTTGTGGGTATGCCTCTCTGTCCAAGCGCAGGAAAGCAGGCTCTCCAAGCCTCAGGCAACCTCAGCAGGAAAAACGCCTCACCAGGGAGCCAACACCCTCTCCAAGGCAAAAACGCCTCGTCAGGGAACCAACAACCTCTCCAAGGCGGAAAACGCCTCGCGAAGCTAAGTCCAAACACTTGGTTAAAATTTCCTTTCGCTGGTTTTCGTCCCTCGAGCCTCTTTTCTCTCTCCTGCGCCTCATGGGCTGCTTGCGCGTTGAAGGGGAGCCCCAAGCATCGCGACTTGGGAGCTCTTACCTCTCGAGGCCTCACGCACCCCCCGGCCTTGTGGAGCCCTGACTCTCACATACCGAAGCGGCGGTGGTGTAGCGCTAAGAGAGGGTCCTAAGACGTAGAGCGAAAAAGACATGAAAGGGAAGACAAAAGCCTCTCGAGGGAAATTCACCAAGCACATTAAAACAAAGCCTAAGCCAAGTCTTTACAAAGCCATTACAAATAAAATGCTAAGATAATCCGTGCCCCTGCACGTCCAGATACAGGAGGGAGCTCAGGCCGTCGCGACTCCTGAGGTGCCCGCTCTGTCCACGGCAGCCTCCGCCTCCTCCTCCAGGGCATCCTCCTCGTCGTCGCCTTCGTCCTCATCGACCACGACTTGGTCAAACTTCTTGGCGTACGCCTCGGCGGCCTTCCGCGCCTTGTCGCTGATGTCGACCGGCGCCGTCACGGCCTCAAGGTCAAGCGAGGGCTGGAGCCTCGCGAGGTTGCTGAAGATGCGGCAGGTAGCGATGACGAGGAGATCGCGGCTCTCCTCCATGATGCGCTCGTCGAAGCTGTTCGTGGTCTCTTCAAGCCTTCCGAGGAATTGCTCGAAGAAGAGCGTGTATGCGGCCTCGTCGTCGCTCCCCCCTGCGGCAAAGTTGGGGACCTCAATCCTCAGGTCGTCCCCAACGGCGCGCGCACGGAGTACCAGGTCGTGGAGCATGCGCTGGCGTTGGCGCGACATGGTCCGGCCAACCTGCGCGGTGTCCCGTGCCTGCTCCACGAGGTTCACGACCGGCCCCACCTGTTGCTGGAGCTCGCTCAAGTCCTGCTTCAGGGCGGCAATCTCCTTCTCCGCACGAGCTTGAGCCTCCTTGGCGCGCTCAAGGCGGGAGGCCGTCTGCTTCTCCTCCTCCTCGAGCCCCTGGATGCGGTCCTGGAGCTCCTTGCGCTTCGCCTTGAAGCGCTCCTCCTGCTTCTTGGCCTTCTCGTCATAGTCCTTGGCAAGGTCTAGACGGGCTTGCTTGACCCTGGCGTCGGCATCCTCCTGGATCTTTTTCTGCTTCGCCGCGAAGTCGGCGTTGGCTTTCTCGCGGCGCTCCGCGTAGGTGGCCTCGTCCCTGGCCACCTGGCCCTCACGAGCCTTCAGCTGCTCCTCGCGGGTGGCCTGGTCCGCCTCAAGCTGCTGGACCTGCTCTTCGCATCGGCGCAGCTCCTCCTCGCGGGGGGAGAGCGCACCCTCGCGTTGCGAAAGTTCTGCCTCGCGCTTGGTCAGCTGCACCTCGCGAGCGTCCAGCCTCTCGCGAAGCTCCTTCAAGGTGCTCTCCACAGTTTGGGAGTGCGTGATGAAGTTCTGCTCCAGAGCCGCCACCTCCTGTCGCTTGGAGGCCGTTTCCGCCTCGAGCGCCTCTCGAGCGGCGTCCAGCTGCTCCATGGTCTCCGCCGCCTCCCGCTTCACGCTGTCGCGGGTCTCTTCGGCGAAGCGCATGGCCTCTTGGCGGGCCGCCAGGGCCGCCGCGTCCTGTCGGCGGCAGCTCTCCACGCTCTCGCGGAGGAGGGCCCAGCCCTCGTCGAGTCTCGCCCGCTCTGCCGCCTGGGCGAGTTCCTCTTTAGCGAGCTGCGCCTCCAGCTCATCAAGCGCCCGCCGCGCCTGGCCTAGGACGACTTGGCGACGAACCGCATGGCGCCGCGGCTCCCGCAGCGCCAAGGTCCCCGCATCGCTGCGGGGTGCCGAGATCTCGCTTCTTGGCGGGGCGCCCGAGGCACCCTGCCTTGGGCTCACGGCCACCTCCGGCGCGGCCCGGGGGCTCGCGAGGGCGCCTTCCTCGCCTCCCGCATCAGGGGCCCTCTGAGGGCTCGCGTGGGCGCCTTCCTCGCCTCCCGCGCCAGGGTCCCTCTGAGGGCTCGCGTGGGCGCCTTCCTCGCCTCCCGCGTCAGAGGCCCTCTGGGAGCTCGCGTGGGCGCTGGCATCGCCTCCCGCGTCTGGAGCCCGCTGGGGGCTGGGCGCCCTCTCGCCCCCAGCTCCAGTCTCTGTGGGCTCCGGAGGCGCCTCCTCCTCCTGCCCTTCGGGGGCGCCTCCCGCCCCCTCCGTGGTGGCCGCGCCCGCCGCGGCCACGGGCACGTTTGCCCCTCTTGTGGGAGCCTCCTCCTCCTCTAGAGGCGGCTCCATGACGATCTCTTCATCCACCCTCTCCTCTATCGTCGTCTCCTGCTGTACGGGAGGAAGAGTTGTCCGGACGGGCGGAGGCACTACTTCTTCGATCACCTCCTCTGCGCGGTCCTCGACCGCGGGGGGAGTAGTGGTCCGTACGGGCGGCGGCACAACCTCTACGACGTCGTCGTCGTCCTCCTCCTCGCGACGCTCGCCTGCAGGAGGAGCAGCCGCACGCTGCGGCTCGTCAACCACCGGTGGCGCCGCGGTGGCTCCAGCGGCCTCCCCAAGCTTGCGGAGCCGCCTTTTCTTCGGCGCCGCAGGGTTCCTGAAGACAAACAAGCAGGGGATCCGTCAAGAGGATTCTCAGAGGCAAAGTGCTAAAAGAAAAGAAGAATTAAGGCTTACTCATCGACTATCCTCCACACCCTTTTCTTCGCCTTCGGAGGCTGGGGGCTGCTCGCCCTGGCCTCCCCTCGGGGCCCTCCTGCCTCCTCTCGGGAGGCGCTTCCCCCTGCCGAGGCGTTCTTGTCGTGGAGGGCCTTGGTGCGGGGCTCGCGGCGTCCTCCCCTGTTGCCGCTCTCCTCCTCCTCCTCCTCCTCCTCTACGATGCGTTGGGAGCGGGCCACGCAGAAGGCGTTCTCGTCGCCGCTGGAGGAGATCTCCTGGAGGTCCTCTTCAGGCGGCGCGCTCCTCGGGGAGCCCGCGTCGCCTCCCGAGGGATCGGCGCCTCTCGAGGCCTCATCCTCGCCAGAGGGGTTGGCGCCTCTCGAGGCTTCGTCCTCGCCAGAGTCTTCAGCCTCGTCCGGCTCCGGCGATTCGCCCACCTGCTCCGGCTCCGCAGCCCACGGGTTGCTGCGGGGCCCACGGAGTCTTGCAGGCCGGATGCCCCATTCGTCGAATCTGGGCAGGATTTGACGGGCTTCGCGCACGCTCTCCTCCACATAGGCGAACAGCGGCAGGGCGTCTTCGTTGGCTGGGGACGGAATGGACGCCGTGGAGAAGAGGACCCTCATGACCTGCTTCAGCTCGTCTGAAGTGAAGTCATCTGCGCACAGGCGCATCCTGTCTTCTGGGCCTGAGTACGTCCACATCGGCTCCGAGTGCCACTGGAGGGGAGCAATGCGGCGTTGGATGAAATCCGCCACCACCATATGGCCGGTGAGCCCGGCCTCGCGGAGCACCCGAATGCGCTCGTACACCGCCTCAAGCTTGGGGCCCTCGAAGTCGCCGCTCGCCCAACGCGCCCACTTCTTCGGGGGCGCCACGGGTACCTCCAGGTGGCGATTCGACGACTTGGTGTTGACGAAAAACCACTTCTGGCGGAAATCCTCCACCTTCTTCGTCACCTTGGTGATGGCGTTCTCACCAAGCCACGCGATGGGGATGTAATCTTCGCTCCTGGCGGCGGCGATGCGGAAGGAGACGCATCCGAACCGCTCGCCCGACGCGGTGCTCCGGAGGGCATAGAAGCTGCGGAAGAGATCCACCGAGGGGTGAATGCCGACGTACGCCTCGCAGAGATAGGCGAAGATGGCGAGGATGAGTATGGAGTTTGGGTGGAGATGAAGGAGCTGGATCCGGTACGCCTCGAGGATCCCCATGAGGAAGCTGGAGAAGGGAGGAACGAGGCCGGCGTAGAGGGTGTGAAGGAAGATGGGGTAGTACCCCACGCCGACCTTGCGGCTGCCGGCCGCCTCCATGATTGTGGCGCCGAGCTCGTGGGTGTTGGCGGCCGCCAGGTGGCGCACCTTCTCAAGCGCCACCGCACGGACGCGGGTTTCCGGCAGCGCCCCCTGGGGTGCGGCACCCCGCGCCGCCGCCGACGTGCCAGTCTGCATCGCAGCCTTGCCCTTCTGGTCGGCGGCTGCTTTCTTGGGCGCCATGGTCGCTGGAGAAGGAGTTTGGAGGCGGAGTGCTCTGGAGAGATGGAGGCGTTGGGAGGAGTGTGCAGAGGAGTAATGGGAGAAGTGAAGGGCGCCGACCGCGCGCCCAGGCTTTATTGACCGGCCCCCGAATCGTGGCGGGCCCCGCCACGTCGCCCGTTGAAGACGAGGGGATCGTGGCCTCGGGCGCAACCGCTGCGCCCCACGTGTCGCGGCCCCGGCAGGCACCGTTGGGCCCTCGACGCTTCGCCTCCATCCATGGGCCTCGGCGTGCCCATCGCGGGTCCGGGGGCTACTGTCGGCACAGTGGAAACCAGGGTACCACGGGCCGGCCTGCTAGGGCCCACAGCATTCTTCAGAAGATTTCGCTAAGGACCAGGCTCTCCAAGCCTGGCGAGCCTCGCGGAGGTTTTTCCCTCGCGAGGGACCTCACCTCCTCGGCGAGGGTTTTTCCCTCGGCGAGGGACCTCTCCTCGAGAGGGCATCTCGGATGCCACCTGCAAATTCTGCTAAGGACCAAGCCGAAAGGCTCGGCGAGGCCTTCAGCCTCGCGAGGGTTTCCTTCCTCTCGAAGCCAGCTCTGCCTCCGCGGCAGAGCGCACATGGGCTCTGCATCCACCGCAGAGTGACGACCGCGCCAGCGCGCGGTGACGGCAGTGCCACAGTTGCCATTCTTATGTATAAAGGAGTCAACAAAGCTGCACCAAGCAAAGGAGCCCCAAGGATTGCCGCTTTGGTGATAAGGGAACCGCCTGCAGCTACGCTCCAAGGGCGACGTCACCGTGGGACCCGTCCCACCTCCGCAGCGACAGCCCGCCGTCCTGGTTGGACGGTGGCTTTTCAGCTTTGGTGACGCTGCCCCCTGCCGTGGACCGCATCCATGGACTTCACCTTTATGGTGGACTCTACCTTTATTGTGCACCGCACCTCCTCCTTCGTCGCCATGTGGTAGCCCTTCCCGCCAAGACGTTTGGGGGGAAGAGGCCCGAGACGCCTATAAAAGGAGGGGGAGCACGCACGGGCAAAGGGTTCGGAGTCTAGTTCGCAATCGGAAACCCTAGCTCGGTTCGCTTCTGCTCCAGTTCTAGGGTTAGCCATTGTAGCCACCTCGAGCTCGCCAAGCTCGCTCTATACTGAAACCTCTCCAAGCAAGTGCAATACAACTCGAAGCAGGACGTAGGGGTTTTACCTCACCTAGAGGGCCCTGAACCTGGGTAATACTGTGTGTTCCTCTCTGCAGTGCCTTCCCGCGACGATCCAGGCAAGCACCGTCGCCGTGGCACGTTGAGGGTTGTTTGATTCCGTGTTCAGCCCCTTACTCGATCCTTCGTGAGACACACCCAGTTCCTGGGACAGTTCTCCGACAGGCGCGGTCAACACCTGGACCGCACCTGGGTCCCACCTGGCACCTCAGGCGCCTCCCCGAGTTGCCCATTCACCTATAAATCGCCTCCGTCCCGAAAACCCTCGATACCCGATCATATTTTCCAGAAAACATCCGAGGCCGCCGCCGTCGCCAACCCTAGATCGGGAGGGATCAGAAGCTCTTCCCGGCACCCTGCCAGAGGGGGAGATCGTCACCGGAGGCATCTACACCACCATGCCTGCCTCCGGAGTGATGCGTTAGTAGTCCACCACGGGACTACGGGTCCATGGCAGTAGCTAGATGGTTGTCTCTTCTACTTGTACTCCATTGTTTAGATCTTGTGAGCTGCCTATCATGATCAAGGTCATATTATCTGTAATTGCTACATGATGTGTTTGCTTGGATCCGATGAATTGTGGAAATCATTACTCTTGTTCATCTATGTGTTATGTTTTATCTATGATCTTGCATGCTCTCCGATGCTAGTGGATGCTTTGGCCAAGTAATTGTTAGTATTCTTCAGCGAGAGTATTTATGCTAGATAGTGGGTTCATACCTTCTTGAGCAGAGTGCGACTGACAGAAACGCTCATGCCAAGATTGTGATGTTGCCATTAGGGAGAAAACAGCAGTGTTTATTTCCTCGTGTTATTACATTGCTTACATTATGCACCTTGCTTATTGCGATGATCTGTTGCTTGCAACTTAATACTTCTGGGAGACACATGCTGGATAGCGATCTCGGGGGTGGATTATTAGTCATAGACGCAGTTGGATAACGGTCTATGTATTTTGACGTAATGCCCATATTAGATTAAACGGTGAACTATAATGTTTTATGATAACATTGTTATGCGTCCACAATTTTGTCAATTGCCTTGCTGTAATTTGTTTACCCATCATGCATATCTTCTGGAGAGACACCACTAGTTATCTGTGGACACCGGTCCTATTTTTCTACACTGTTTACAACTGTTTTAATAGATTTCCGTACTCATTTGCTCGCTGGTCATATTTTACTCTTATCATATTTTACACTTGCACATTTAATTCTTTGTGTTCAGCAAGCCGGAGAGATTGACAATCTCTCTGTTTCGTTGGGGCAAAGTAGTTTTGTTTGTGATTGTGTGCAGGTCCACGTCAATTGTCGTAAACGGCTCCGTTGACACCTTGATAAGCCTTCTCCAAGTCCTACTGGATATGACAACCTTGGTTTTGTAATCAAGGGAAAAGTGCTGCTACACTGTATCATACCTTCCTCTTGGGGTTCCCCAGCGAACGTGTGATCCACGCCATCAGGGCACGAAAGGGTCTCAAATTTTATAGATCACATTTTTTATGTCAAAGTGATGACAACAAACATAAATATCGGTTAACAAAGTGGAATATAGTTTGTAAAACCAAATATCCGGGGCGGGGCAGGGGGGTCTAGGTATAAAGTTAATCGAGCTTAACAATATGCATTTTATTTGGCTAACGGTTGTTTAAACTAATAAATGTAGAAGAAGTTCTGTATGAGTTGTTACAAAACAAATATCTTCAATCTAAAATACTTGCTCAAGTGCATGCAAAATCTAAAGATTCTCCTTTTTGGTAGGATATTATGCGTATTAAAGATGAGTTCTAAAATAGAGTTTTTCTAAATTGTAAATTGCAGGAGTACATGGTTTTAGAAGGATGTTTTGTTAGGAGATGTGACTCTATCTCAACTGTATCATCTTTATATAATATCATGCAACACAAAAAATGTTTTGGTATCATAGGTTTCATATCTCAGATACCACCGGCCATTGGGTTCAAACGTGTCCTGGCCAACAATAAGTCGAACGCATGGCTCCACTTATTTGAAGGGTTGATGATGGTACATTTATGCAGATGAACTAGATATTTTTTTTGTCATATCTATGTACATTGACCTTATGAATATGCATACAAGGTTTCATCGGAAATATCTCTAGAAGCTAAAGGTTCCGCTAAAAATTAAAAAAATTATGTGGTTTCTTCATAGAAAAGTTTTATTGACTAAAGATGGTCTTGCTAAGCAGCAATGTCATGGGTGTAAACAATATTGTTTTTGTGATTTAGAGGAGACCACCAAGTATTTATTTATATCATGACCTTTTCTAGGTTACTATGATGCATTGTCCAATCTACTTTTGATTTAGCTCAACAAGCAATATTACAAATTTGTTCAGAAATTGTTTGAATGGAATTGAGAAAAAAATTCTAGAATTCACATAGGGTTTTCAGCTTTATGTTGGGTTAAATAGAGTTGCAGATATAATTTGGTTTTTAGCAAGACTAGAGATTCAAAAAAAATGCAAAATTTTCAAATAGCCACTGATTAGATTATGCTATGGATTCTCCCAACGGTTAAGCTGGAAGTTATGGATTCTGGATAAACATAGTTGCTAATGGTCGCTCAGAATACTTTCAGTCAGGCTGGATGACAGCATATTAGTACGCGATATCAAGCTTTTCTGTGTGCTTTCTAAAAATGGTTGATTCATATATCACTCTGTGATTGTAATTAACTCTAATATTAACTTCGCAATAAAATTGGTGTGTGCATGAGTTGACGCAGTGTCGGAGACTTTAACCCCTTTTCGAAAAGAAAAAAACATGTAATTTCTACGGTTGCCTATGAGGCTTAATTGACCGCAACGTGCGTCCTATGAGGCTTAATTGACCGCAGCCAGCAGACTTACATAGCCACTAGGCACGCCGCCGCGCATGCATGCGGGAGGAAGATAAGGAACCTGCCATGGAATGGAAGGTCCTGCCAGAAACCATCGTTGTTTCGTCAAAAGAAATAGGGGAGAAATCATTGGATTTGGTGGGCTTACTTGGATGGAGCTCGCTTTGAGGCTTTACTCTGGGTTACCTGAACGTTTTGGGCTTCCTTCGTCTTTCCTTATTTGTAGGTTGGAACTTGGAACTCTGATACTCACTCGGTCCTAGTTTATAGGACTCAATAGCCAAATATCTAGGACCAAGGTGATTTCTGATTGGCTTTGTTTTGTTCTACATCTATTGCATGCATTGGTTGATTCCTTTCCCACCCTTGCATGCAGCTTTTTTTAATTCACACACACGCCATGCATGAAAGTTAATTGGGTGAGGGTTTGTTTTGAGACTACATGGATTTGAAGATGAGTCTTACAATCTAGGACAGAGGGAGTACTACCTACGATCCGATTTACTTACGTTTCGTAGGAACATGCCTATGTACTTACGTTTCAAAAGTTAGCTAGCGACATTTTTTTAGTAGCTTCTTTCCTTTTTACATTCACCAAAGTCCAAATATATACTAGCTACTAGCTAGTACTATACTTTTAGAGAAAAAGAATAAAAATGTATAAACATAGGAACACTGCGCTCACTGAAGTTTGTGTTGTTGTTTTTCTGGAGGAATGTATGTGCAAATTGTAAGTTGTAACTAGGATAGCATTTGTTCTTTAATAGAATCATCATGTTTTTGCATATACAGGGGCCGGCTTGCTGCGAAACCATGGCAAGCGTGACCCAACCACCGTTCACCAACACGGGTAGGATCCGCGGCCGTTGCCACCACGCACAAAACACCAGGAACCGCACGTACAAAACCCCGAGCGCGCCACCACCACGCATCGTCGTCAATCGTAGCCATTGCGATCGCACAGACCACGCATTAATTAAACCTCGCACGAATCGATCCCATGGCGCCAAGCCCGGCCGCCGTGAGGACGTGCGCGCTGCTCCTGCTGCTGCTGCTGCTCCTGTGGGGGGACGTGCAGCCGCCGCCGGCCGTGGCTGGGCAGGCGCCGCCAGAGCCCGACGCGGCGGATGCGGCGACGATCGAGGCGGACTCCGACGGTGGCCGCGGGAACGGCACCCGCGGCGGCGCGCCGAGGAGCAAGGTGCTGAGCACCATCGACTGCCAGATCTGCGAGGCGACGTGCCGGGTCAAGTGCCTCATCAACAACCTCTTCCAGTGGGGCACCTGCTACCAGCGCTGCAAGGCCGACAACTGCAACGAATGGTGTAGGTAGCCGGCCCCCGACGATCTGCCTAACGCGCCGACGGAAGAAGGATCGATGTAGCCGTGGATCGATCGGACGGCTAGCTGTGGACTTCGTCGATATATAGATGTCCTTCTATGTCCAGCTACAATTTTCCCTTCAACGCCTATATGCAAACACGACGCTGATACCCCAGTAGTATTTGTAAAAGATTATAAGTTCAAGATCTAGTGGTATTTGATTCTCACAGTATACTTATAAAAAGAGACATAGGAACACTAACAAAAGATGGTCAAATCAAAGTCAATGGACAAGATAAATTAAGGTTTATAATTGAATCTTATATGTGCGACTCTTGTCTTATTCTTCGTGCAAAGTAATTCCGAGAACATGCTTAAGTGCTTCTTTGATTGAGTAATTTGTATAGGACTTTGACTGGATTTAAGTACGTTGGATTTTCTCCTGCACAGGTCATTTGATTCAAAGCATTTAGAATTTCTTTCTAAGAGTTCATTTGCACCCTGTTTTCGAGATAAAATTTCATACACTGAGCTATTTTTTTTTCGGTTTTGCTAATCCTCAGGCGCCTGATTTTTTCTTATGTCTCAGTCACCCACAAAAATGTGCATGTGTTGCACTTTTCTGAGAGAAATATGCAATTGCACTCGTCTGACAGAAAAGTGCAATTCGTTCTAGTTGCACTTTTTTTTGAACTGCAGTTGCACTTTTCGGAGGTGATTGAGACTTAAGAAATTCTCAGGCGCCTGATTTTTTCTTATGTCTCAGTCACCCACAAAAATGTGCATGAGTTGCACTTTTCTAGGAAAAATGTGCAATTGCGTTTTTCTGCCAGAAAAGTGCAGTTGCATTTTTCTAGGTGATTGAGACTTAAGAAATTCTCAATCAACTGAGACATAGACAAACCCATTTTTTTTCGAGAAAAGACACATACCTTACTTTTAAGTTTTCATAGAAAGCAGCCCACCCAGATCCAAGTCCTAGAGTTGGCATGGGTGTTTGCATTACCTGGATTTATTTCAGGATTTAACCGGCGCTATTCTTTCAGTGGTAGGTGACGTGCCCGTCAAAAGCGAGGCACCTATGGTGACTTCGTCAACCTCAAGATAGACTCAGTCCTTCGGAGGTGCTCATAGGGGTAGGGTGTGCGTGTGTGCGTTCTTGGGAGAGTGTACATGCGTGTTTGTGAACGTCTGCATTGTACTGTGTTCTAAAAAAAAACATACAACACTTGGGTGACCAGTTTAAGAGTCCCAAGTCCGAATAGACTATAAAGCAAACTACAATGCATCTATGGAAGCTTTAACAACTGCACCACAGAAAGATATGACAAGTGCCCACACATAAGCTAGTGGAAAGCAAAACTTACCAAGACTACAACTAATTAGTCAATCCCCGGTCGAGAACTAGTTGCCAAATGAAATTTCCGTGTTGCAAGCTTCAAGTGCTCCCGCATTTCCTTCCACTTCGCTTTACGCTTTGCTGGCAACATTAATGTTCATTTTGAACACACTGTGGAGAGGTGAAGCGCATACCTTCTTACGGAAAGCCAAGTTGTTTCTCTCATTCCAGATGGCCAAGGAGAGAGGTCTTTGATGATCTTGATCTTGAAGAAAGCATAACTAATGTCATTTTAAGAGAAAGATGGCACTATGGATTGAAGTTAGCTTTTTCTCCATATGAGAAAACTTCATTTGATTGAGCGCCATAGGTTAAGTTGTTTGGTTAGTGTATCACTACCGGGTACACCTGGCATTGACTCATTCCTGTCTTCTTTAAAACAAAAACGGATAGGTTGTCATAAAGATCATTTCTACCAAAAATTGCCCAACCAATGTAATTAGGGCTTGCCCCGTGCTTTCGAAGCTATCCGAATGAAATCCTCAGAAACAGGCTTATTCCATACTAAAACATCTTTGACACACCACCAATTAAATTGTCGTAATAGGCACTCAAACACTTTCCAGAGGCCATCTCAAGTTTCCAATAGTGCTTGCAACGACCCGGCTTCCCTGGCCGACCCTAGATATGCACCCTAGCTAAAGCACATCTAGACGAAACATTGATCTTCAAGGGAACATTAGCGTTCCAAAGGTCCATTTTTTTATCTCGCACCCCGAGAGCATCATTTTATCCTATAAGGATTTAGATGAATATTGATTGATTTTTTCGTTGAAATCCCATACCCGTCAGCTACTCCTGCCAATTAATATTCTCTCATCTTATCACATTGTACATGTCATTGCTCTGTTTCTCTAGGGCCAAACTAGCTGGGGAAGGATATCAGCAAGCTTCCCCGCCTCCCCACCTACGCTTGTGCTACATTTGGTTGATCGCAACAGGTATATCTAGTTAGGAATTTAACTCTCAATTGAATTTTCTCAAACCAAACGTGTAGCCAAAAGTCGCATTGTAAACATTTTCAACATGGTAAGCAAGCCCACGACCGATCCATTGCACCTCTTGATCATACGGACTCCTTTCCCAAATTAGAATGCCCATGCGGTCGTAGACTGGAAAATCTACAGCCATACATATACTTACTTCCAAGAAGTCTCATGATCACCCCATTCAACCTTCATGATCCATTTTGAAAGCAAGCCTCACATTCCTAGCTCTGCATCTGATAAAACTAAGCCCTCCAATCTCTTCTGTCATACAAAGATCTAACAATCTCACCATATGGTATTTGCTTAGTTCACCGCCCCCTTCCCAGTAGTACTTAGCACATTTCATACCCATTTATATAGAGTCTCCTATGTAAGAAAGAAAAAAAAACCATGATGTAGGTGGGAATATTGCTCAACCTGTTGGAATTTTGGCACTAGGTTATTTATTTCCATAATTCCTGAAAAATCCTAGAGGCCATGAATGGATGAATATGAACGGTTGCATGAAGTTGAAGCGTTTTGCACTAGTGGAAGTTGAAACCGAAAGGTCTCTCATCATGCACTAGTGGGAGACGAATTGAAGGGTCTCGGTCCCTTTCTCTTCAGCTTCTCGCGAACCTTTCGCCTCCTACCGTGTGCCTATATAAGAGAGGTCGCTCCTCTCACATAGACACACCACATCAGCCACCACTCTCATGCGATTGCCACTTGGTTCTCGAGCATTGCGCCGCCGATCAAGACTTCTCCATCCCGTGCTGCGGCGTGCACCGCGGGACGGGACAGTAGGTCTCCGGAACCCCGCCTCTTGTGATCCTGTACGGGAGAGGGGCGATAAGGTTTTTGGGGGAACGCTACCGCGCGACTACTGGCTTCTTCTGCAACACGGACGTTGACGACTACTTCCCGGACGACGACTTCTTCCCCGACGTCGACGTCATCTTCGGCAACATGAACACCGACAGCGCCAACGGGTCTTCCTCCAACACCCCGTACGTGCTCATATGTGTTCTACTAGACATCATGCTTAAGACAATATTTGTAACAATTTGTGTAGAATTGCAATATGCATACTCTCTAGAATTGCTACTTGTGTACTTCCTAGAATTGGTATTTACGTACTATCTTCTAGGTTGCATGAATAGTTTAATTCATGTTTTACTAGTCATATTTTATCTACTATTTTTAAGGGTTAAAATTATGTGGAAAATTGCTCATATCTTCAACACAACCAAGCATCGATCAACACCTTCCGGCCTTATGTTGATATATGTTGCCCGTTGCCCACCTTTTTTGATCTTGGTCATCAAAAAATAAAAGTCCAAGGCCCAAAACTTGATGTTTGCCATTGATATTTCAAAGTAATCCATTAGAAAGGCTCCAATTTTGCACTTAAACATGTTCTTCACTCTTTCGTGGTGTCCCTGGTCACCCCAAGACAAAAATCTCGCCCTACTACAAATTTATCTTCATACTGTGACATAGGTTTGTAACACTAAAGGGGAAACTTCATTGTTGCGATTGACACATGTCCTTCACTCACGAAAATACATAGAAGAACCTGGGTACCATATACCCTAATATCTAAATATAATTTAGAAATTGAAAAAAGTTCCAAAACTGATATCCGTGCAAACATTGTCAAGTTTTTTACCCGTACACAAAATTCCGTACAATAATAATTTCATTGCACCCTAGGTCAAGATTTTGCTAAAGTAGCACTATATACATGCTATATTCGTCAAGATTCTCTCTTTTTTCCCAGGAAGTCAATAAGAATCATTTCCTAACCAATGTTTTTATACAAGTAGAATACTTGGTAATCTTTCAGCGCAAAAAAATTCACAATTTTTCAACCATTTTTTAGTTTCTAATTTTTCCCCTGTATATCAGGTCACTTATCCCTTCACTCTCACCTCTTTCTGGAATTACTTATTTTTCTGTGGTGTGATAAACACTTGTCTTCAATTTTAGTTTTTTTTGAAAGAAACCTGCTTTCAAATTCTTGGGCATATTTTGATCTATAGATCAAAGAGATTTTTATATATGTGAATTGTACAAATCTCGCATTTTTTATGGATCAGTTTGCAGGAACCGTACATAGACCAACTACTCAGATTCGCATTGCCTGCAACTGGTTGTGTATAATACAGTACGGTGTTTGAATCAGATCTCTAAGTCTAACCTACACAATATGGCCGATCGATGTCACATGCACGCAACCGATGCAAGGAGACTCTGAACCATTTATAAATGGTTCCTGTATTTATCATGTGTGACTTTTCAAAGACAGTAAACTAGTATACTGCAGTATCAGCTAGCCCGAAAATATATATCCGAACATGATGGTATCTTCCCCCTTTTTTTTTAACATACTTCTAATTGTTAAAAAATCAGAAAAATGTTATGGACGTAGAATCCATGTTCTATGTGCTCGCGAAAAAACGAATATTTATTTGGTATGTGTAAAAAAGATAAAGTAATCTCTCATGAAAAGTGTTTTTCTAACACCAAAATTTGTCTTTTTTACGAAGACAAAATGAAAAGTTATTTTACGGAGATGTACACGTAAATTTTTGTTTCAGAATATTTGGATATTTTGAATCACGTTTAAAATATAATTTTTAAAAAGCAGGCAGACGCTCCTAGGTTCAAATCGTGCCCTCTTGGTTGGTTGCGCAGTACACGAACGCATGTACGAAAAAAAGCCTTAGGTCTTGTTTACTACTAAGGTATTTCCACCCCTGAGAGATTTGGGGATGGGAGGGGATTTGGTGAATCCCTCCCTTTCACCCAATCCCCTCATTTCTTCTCATTTTCCTTCTAATCCCAATCCCCTATGGTTATTTACTTTTTTGGGAATGGGAGGGGATTGTGTCAGCCAGCTCGTCGGAGCCGTGAGCAAGACCACGAGAAGACCAACGCCTGTGTCCCTTACATCCATCTCCAGCGAACCCTTTCTCCCTGGTCTCTCACTCCCAAGCCAAATGATCAGCCCGAACTGCGACCTGAGGCCGACGACTGCGGTGTCCAAAAAAAACCTAGAGAAGGTAAAGAGAGAGGAAGAGGTGGAGGAGTGACTTACCGGAGTGGAAGGCCTTATGTAGTCGGAGGAGTTGGCGGCGTCCTAAGGGCGGCCTCAGTGGCGGAGCCTTCGATCGGTGTCGTCGCCTCCGTCCTCGAGAGGGAGAGTTCGATTTCTTCGCGTATATTCCACGAGGGGAGCCTCGCGTGTGATACACGAAGGGGTGCGTAGGGTTTAGGGAAGGATTTCTCTGGATGGGCCGAGCCGAACCCCAAAAATACGCTAGAAGTAAACGTGTCGTCCGGAAAATTTGGGGATTTATGGTTGGGCTGGCAAAATATGGGGTTCCCTGTACCTCGCCTTCAGCAAGCTGAAAGATCGGACTCACCCACGCTCGGAACCCCGCCGAGTTAGATGGGCCGGGCCCATCGCGCGCGTTCTGCCCAAGCGCAGCACGACTCTGCTCCATGGGCCGGCCAGTAAGTGGGATTTTTTCCTTTTTTTTCGTTCCTGCTTATTTTCTTTATATGTCGGTCTTTATTTAATTCTTTTTATATTTTTTAAATATGACCGTTTTTTAAATATGAACCATTTCCAAATTATAATATACTTAAAATTTAAATATTTCCAAATCTGAATATTTTTCTAATAGTTTTTTGATTTTTTTAAATCATAGAATTTAAAGATGTAAAAAAATAAAGGAACAAGAAAATTTGGATGAACCAAAAATTACGGTGAACCAAAAATTACCGGTGAACCAAAAATAATAGTGAACAAAAAATGCCGGTGAACCGAAAATAATAGTGAGCCAAAAAATGTCAGTGAACCAAAAATAATATTGAACCAAAAATTGTGGAGAACCAAAAAATAATAATGAGCCAAAAATAATAGTGAACAAAAAATGATGATGAACCGAAAATATCGGCGAACCGAAAAAAGTAATGAACCAAATATAATAGTGAAGCAAAAATTCGGGTGAACAAAAAATAAAAGTGAACCAAAAATTTGCGTGAACTTAGAATAATAGTGAACAAAAATACCGGCGAACCAAAAAATAATGAACCAAAAATAATAGTGAACCAAAAATACCTACAAATCGAAAAACAATAATGAACCAAAAATAATAGTAAACCAAAATTCGGGTGAACAAAAAATAATAGTGAACCAAAAAGTCGGGTGAACCGGAAATAATAGTGAACCAAAAATTCGCGTGAACCGAAAATAATAGTAAACCAAAAAATTCTGGTGAACCGAAAATAATAGTGGACCTAAAATAATAGTAAACCAAAAATACCATCAAACCGAAAAAATAATGAACTAAAAATAAAAGTGAACCAAAAATTCGGGTGAACCAAAAATAATAGTGAACCCAAAATCCTGGTGAACCGAAAATAATAGTGAAAAAAAAATTCGGGTGAACCAAAAATACCTGTGAGCCGAAAATAATAGTGAACCGAAAATAGATGTGAACCAAAAGTAATAGTGAACCGAAAAGGAGCAAAATTCGGTTGAACCAAAATAATAGTGAAAAAAAATACTGAACCAAAAATTCGGATGAACCAAAATAATTGTGAACCAAAAATACCGGTGAATCGGAAATAATAATAAATTGAAAAGGAAGCAAAATTCGGGTGAACCTAAAATAATAATGAACAAAAAATTGAATGAACTGAAATTAATAGTGAACCAAAAAATAGATATTTGAAAAATGGTTCAATATTTTAAAATGTTTCATTTTTGAAAATTGTTCATTTCAAAAATGGTTCGTATTTAAAAAAGTTCATATTTTAAAATAATGTTCATTTTCGAAAAAGGTTTTTAAAATATATTTATTTTTGTAAAAAAACAAAGAAGAAAAAATTAAAACAGGAAAAAGAAAGAAACAAAGAAGAAAAATTAAAACAGGAAAAAGAAAGAAAAAAGAAAAAGAAAAAAACAAGTAGGAAAGGTGAGAGCCTTCGCTCGATCTCTCCGTGTCGAAAGGAAGAAGGAAATGGGAACAGCGAAACGACGTCTAAATGGGCCGGCCCACTAACAAAAATCAACGGGCGAGCCGTACTACAACTCGCAATAAGCGAGAAAATCAACGGGCGAGCCGGTACTACAACTCGCAATAGCGGCCGCGCAAAATACCCTCCCAACCCACAAAATACCTAGCAAGTAAACAAGGCCTTAGTTATCTATCCGGGTAACTCCAAAAGTCAAAAGCTTATGATCCCCTGATTGAAATTTGCACGGCCGATCACGTACTTACGCCAAGACGAGAACCCCCCCCCCCCTGCGTCGCCTAACCCTAGGCGACTCGGGGGCGATCTGCGCCGCCGGCCCTCAGCCCTCCCTCTCGTCGCCTTCCTCCCTGCCGCCGCCAGAGGTCTCGCCGGCCTGAGCAAGGCTGGTGACGGCGGCGGCAGGGCTTCCTCCGCGCGTGGCTGTTGGGCGCATCTTCGGCGGCGGCGCGTGGCTCGGCCGAGTGATGGCGGCGAGGTGGCGCTGGATCCCGGTGGAGGCGCAGTCGATGGTGCTCGAGGTGGCGCTGCACCTTGCGACGGTGCCGCCCCCTGCTGCCGCGACGGCCAGTTCAGGCCTAGATGGGCTCGGGCTAGCCTCTTTCACCTCTCGGAAACAGGCTGGTGCGGGGCGCCTAGTCTTTCCGGCTGCTGGGCACCGAGGTGGTGCCGGCGGATAGCAAGACGGCGGTGGGCTGGATCTCCTCCGTTCAGCCCCTGTTTTTCGGGTGCTCATGGTGAATAAAGGAGCTGGTCCTAGGGTTCTTCTCGCATCAAGGTTGCAATCTGCCGGATGCCTATCCCCATTGATCTGGCTGGACAGTCGTGTTTCGGAAGGCTCCGCCGGCGAACTCCACTGGGCGACTCATGCCTGGAGATTGCTGGATCGGATGGTATTCGATCGTGCGCACCCATGTTTTACTCTGACCGTTTGGTTTCAGAGGGTGCGCTTCGAAGCTCTGCTGGCTGTTAATATCATGGAGCACGCTTTCTCGTTCTGTGGTGCTGGCGGGGAATGACGTGGAAGGCGAGATCTGAGGACTGGCAATGGTGGTTCGAATCTTTCTGGCGAAGAGGAATTGGCTTGGTGTTTCATGACTTGGAGCAGCGGCATGTAAGTGGGGGCGACAACATACGTGAAGTCCAAAGTTCTACCTTTCAGGATGAAAATCCAATGACTGGCCTTAATTGGTTGTGCCTGACAGTAGTCTTGTTGGAGACATTGTTTTGAGAGTGAGGACTATCTTCAGGGTGAAAACCCAAGGTCTGACCTTAATTGGTTGTGCCTGGCACTGTTCTTCTTGAAGGCATTGCTTTTGAAGAATTAGACTTCAGGTGTTGTTTTGGTGGTAGTTGTGCGGCTGACGCAAGGACTGTAACTCCGTAGCGGGACTTTTCTTTTTATTTCTTCTTCTTATTGTCTTTCGGCTGTGTGCATCCGTAATGGCTTTGGTTATTACGTTGTTGCAGAGGCTGGGTGTAATTTGTATCTCCGCGATATTAATATACACTCTTTATCTAAAAAAAAAAACTTACGCCAAGACAAGGTCGTAAACAAACAAGTCTTTTTTGTAGCTAGGCACAAGGATTGCGTGCTGCCACTCTACTTTATAATAAGCTTATAGTAGTAATTGACTGGAAGATCGCCCTGCTCCCCGGGCGAATTAACAAACATGGGACATTTTTTCTCGGTGTTCTTCCTGGCCCTTATCCAAGGAGAGCGACATGGCGTCGACGTCAGTGATCCAGCATGGACAAGATACATGCAGTATCTACAGGCAGATTATGGTTCAATCGGGTAAGAGGTTCATCGAATCCGTGTCTGTGCGTTTTCGACGTATATGATAATTAAGATGCAAAAATATAATCGTTGTTGATGTTTTTTTCCCTTGAAAAGAAGGATAATCCTAGCCTTTGCATCAATTGATACACACAACCATTATTGTTTGTTGATGGGAAGGAGAATTACTTATTTTCTTTATTCTCTTGTAATTTTGACTAACTATGTGGATCATCCGAGCACCCACCGCAGCTGGCAGTCCATGGTTTTGATGACGCCGCTGATGTCTCTTTCGTGAGCTCACTTATGGCGATCTTTGACCAAAATATACGTGCAGAAATTTGTTTGACAAAGTAAGCATGCAATTATGCAACTTTATTTATTTCAGCCTATTAATATTAAAAAATGGTTATGAGTTACTCCATTCATTTGACGGTTGACTTTTACTTATATAGCCTGTGTTTATTTTGTTCATTTGCGGTTCTTTGATCAAGTGATACGGAGTGTATGTGTTATTATATATTACATAGTTTTTCCAATAAAATTGGGTTCTTGCTGAATCCACTGGACTGAAGCTTAACTGTCGGAACTCGGAAGTCAAACATATATAATTCCTATATATCCAACTTGGATGATCACGGAATTGGTCACTTGATCAATACTTTGAAATGTCTGAAAGAAAATTTTCTCTTCACTTCTTCTTCAGAAGTGTTGCCCTTTTCATTTAGTTGTGTACATAGTGTCGTCTCTTTACCCATGCCGGTACGGCAACAACGTATACCCACACGTGTAACTTTCGAAGGAAACGATCAAGGCATATATTAATTAACACGCATATAGAATATAGAATAGTCCTAAACGCAATTAATTCGACAGTATCAACCAAGTAACTTCTTGTTTAGTTTTTGGGCAACAAAGAAGCACGACTTCCTCACATCCATGCATGACCTTGCCTGTCCTTGTACGTGTCTATCGACTAGTTAAAAAGGGTTTGCTTGGAATTTGTCGTCTCCACACCAACACCATCACCACGCGCGCGATACGCCGTCGACTTTGACTACCGACGAGCTACCCCTTCCGGCCGGCCGGCGCGTCCATACCTCCTAATATATGTACAACCCAGAGATCCGGAAAAGGAGTACAAGTGTACAGAGAGCCCCATCCATCCATCCATCACCGGAAACCACGTGAACCCTAGCTCCATCGATAGCTCTTACATTCATTTCATCATCACCCACCTTAGCCTTACCTGGACGAGCATACCCTGCTTGGCATGGGCGGTGGCCGCGTCCTGGCGGCGATCCCGTGCTTCCTGTGCATCTCCGTGTCGCGGCGGCGGCGGCGCGCGGCGACGCTTGTGTTGTGGGGCGGCGAGGCGCGGGCGGCCAAGCACGGGAGGCAGGCGGGGCAGGTGATGCTGGACTTTGCGGGCACCGTGGTGTGCCGCGCCGACGGGTTCTACATCGGCCGCCCGGCGCCGGTGCTGGCCATCGAGGACCGCCTCGTGGCCGGGGCCACCTACCTGGTGCTCCCCGTCGAGCGCCTGCCGCAGGGCTACGACGCCGTCACCGCGGCCTCCCTCGCCGCGCTCTCCTACGACAGGGCTGGACCGGGGGGCTCCATCGCGGGCGGGCCGAAGAGCCCGTTTGAGTACGTCAAGGGGGACGACGGCCGGACGGTGATCAAGGTCACGCCGGAGTTCCTCCTCAAGGCCATCACCGCGAGACCAGGCTCACGCGGGGTTGGTGGTCAGGCCGAGGCTTCCGGTGACGGTGACGGTGACGGTGAAGGCGAGGGCGGCGCGTGCGGTGGGGTGTTGTGCAGCACGCCGGAGCTGAGGAAGCACTACGAGCAGCTGGTCGGGGCGGGCAGGGGGAGGCCGTACTCGCCGCGGCTGGACACGATCAAGGAGCGCAAGGGGGGGTGGCTCATGCCAGTGTCTGTGAGCCCCGGGAGGCTGTCGCCGGTGGCGGTCAGGCTTCTAGGGCTGGCCAAAGGAGAAAGATAGCCAAGGCTCCCTAGGTACGTAGCTAGGCACCGGCCGGCCGTGCTGCGAGAGGTAGAATTCCATTGGATTCTATAGCGTTCACGTTGCTATAGCTTGTTCCGTTTTGTTGGACCGAATTAAGCAATTGGGGCTGATTTGTACAGTACAAATTAAGAGGTTGATCGACGAACTGGGTCTTGTATACTTCATTTGCTTGAGGAAATTGTATAGATCGTCTCCTTCATTTCACATTTATAGAGAACATAAGTTTTATTCTCCCTATCTGCGCCAATAAAGATGCATAAAACATACCAATAACAACAATAAGATAAAGAAAAACATAGCTTCAATTCACAAGAAGAAGTCTACACCGGAAACAGCACTACCGTGCCAATTTGCCGATCACGGCTTAAAACACTAGTAATTTAAGATCTCGTTCCTAAAGACGACGTTGAATGAACAAATTGTCGACGGTCCGGGAATAATACGTGGGGTTTTCACCTGGGCACAATTAATGTGTGAAAATATTACAATGACGCCTTCAGAAAGAACCACGACACTCATAGGGCTCAGAGTTAATTGCAAAAAACCAACACAATTGAGGCAAAGTCAACAAACATCCACCAAAATGAATGTTTACTGGTGGTTTTTTTCTGAAGGGTTGATAACTTTGTCTCAATTATGGTGGTTTTTTGTAATTACTCTAGGGCTCACTATCTTTGTAGCGAGCCGCCTCCTACATAGATTGCCTAGCTAGGTTGTATTTTAATGCGTCTATTCCACATAAGGGGCGGAGCCAGCATTTTAGAGTTGGGTTCAACAAAAGCCAATGGATTTGAGCTAATCTAGTACTAAATCACTATTGAGCACCATCATTGGATGGAGCCAATAGTTTAATAGGGATGAACCCATTGCCTTTTATTTCTGGTTTCTCCTCTATCCAACATAGTATCTACGTCATTGCTAAGCAGTTTCAGGGTCAACACACATCTAATATGTGAAAGAACATTATACCAAACCCTATCGACCTGTTTGTCTGCCTTCATAAACTTCCTTCCCTCACGGCCGAGAAAACAATGCAAGCGATGCCTACAAAAGGGCGACCCAAAGCCACAATGCCCAATGGCCACCATACACCGCGAGACCTTAGACCGCGGCATCGTTCGCGATGGAGCAGGGTTGGATGGGTTTCATGTAACGATGCAAGTGGGACGGGCCAGCCATCGATCCCGCCTCCCATCCCGCTAAAAAATCCCACCTATCCCATCTGCCTGATCCCATTCTATTCCGCCGGAATTAGCGCTGCGACCCACCGAATCCCGCATGCAACCCATCAGCTTACATTTAAGTGGATGGGAGGAGCTCGCGCGTGTAGAAAGAATTTAATTGGTTGTGCCGATTCGGATGTGGGAGCTAGTTGAAATATCATCTGCATGTTAACCGTCGGGTCCGCTGGAAAATGTGTCCCGCCTCATTAATTTTCACTAATCCCATTTAGTCCCGGTGGATGGATTACGTGGAGACGGGATGTCCCATGTCCGTCCCGTTTGCATCATTAGTTGCATGTGGCTAGGGTAGCTAGGGAGACGGGGTGCATATGGCTAGGGTCAAGTTAACCCCATAGAGTTGGCATGTGTCCCATGTGGAGATTCCATCTCCAACTATATGAACAAAAATATGTTTGAAATGATCAAGAGGTAGAACAATGTGATGACCGCATATTCACAATGTGATGACACCTTGAAAGAAAAACGTTAATAAATGTGATGACATATTTACAATGAAGTGGTAAAACGGTGGACAAGTCTAACGTGTGCCGTTAATTCCTGGTAAAGATGGGATCGAGCAGTTAATTAGGGATTTGATCGCAGCTGCTACTCCTACTAGAAGTCTTGCAGAGACTGAACAATGAATTAGTCTTGGATTACTACGTGAAATTAATGTAGACGACGTGCTGGAGAGGGTTCTTAGGGCCAGGTCGAGACCGGTTGCGCCGTGGCGCGCTAAGGATCGATCGATGGGCCGTTTGCGATGGCGTCCGTAACTTTGATCCGTACAAGGAGTGCATGCGTTATATATTTTTTTTTGAGACACTTCCGATGCGTCGTACCTGGCCTGACCGATGTTGGGCCCCATATATAGCCTACCGTACCGCGGGCTGGAAGCTCACCAGAACAATCCATTTCTGGTTAATCATTGGCCTCTACGCTCTACGTACACACGGACGCGTACACATCGTCGAAATTGGTCACCAAATCCTGCAGGTTTTATTTTCCGGTGCATGCATCAGCTGCAGCGAATTCGAGCACACGTTCTGCATGCATGTTGATGTTGCGTTGGCGTCGCTTCCTTTTTTTTGTAGGGGGGCTAGCTACCGCGGACAAAAACCACCGAACCATTTCAATTACATCGAAGAATTAGATCCCTCCAAAATAAGTCGAAATCAAGAAAAATGGTACTGTAGATAAATCAATCAAGGCCATAAAAATAGAGATTATACTAGACATACAAATACAAAGTAGTTCAGAGGATGAAAACAACATGTCTATATATATAGTAATGGCAAAAGAAAAACATGTCTATACATAGCAATTGACAGGAGCTGAAATTGTAACATGATCCCGAACAAAAAAAATAGAGACACATACGGTGCAGCAAGAAGACATGTTCATGGTGTTGTCAGCAGCAGACATGTCGCCGAAAATATTGTTGACGTTGGAGAAGTAGTCATCGACGAAAATGCCAGTAGTCCTACGAGAGCACTCTACTAAAAACATTGATCGGCTCTCTCCGGTGTACATGATCACGAGAAGCGGAATTTCGAAGAACTACTATTCCGTGACAGGATGTGGAAGACTTGGACGGCGGTGCATGCAGTGCTCTGGAGTGATGCAGTCGCATGTGTTGTTGTGTTGTGGCATGTCTCTCTCGGATGAGAAGCGACCTCTTTTATATACACGGCGACACAAGGAGGCAAGGCATGGCGAGACGGATGGCGGAGGAGGAGGAGGAGAAGCGCACATGTAGATGTCCTCTTCTCATGCTCATACAAGTGGTAGAAAAGCTCCCCTTATAAGGAGGTTGAACTCCAACTAAAATAGCAATGTGGGACTAAACATAGTCCCACCTCTTTTCATGAATGAATGAACCAAGTGAGCATTTCGGTTGCCACTAGGGACCATTGGATAAACATTAATGTGGCTGACCCAATAATTCCAATAGGGTTAGATCAGCCGAAATGAATCGCACAGTCGATACTACACATAGAATCATTTCCCACTTGCCAACGATAACTATACACCATGAAGAGCCAGTAGTCACTACACCTCTGAGGTCACACCACAAGAGAGTCGATGATGCTACCGCAGGGCAATGTCCCACCAAGATGACCACTACACCTTATCTTGGCCTTGAACTCGAGAGCCATCGCCAAATGAGGAACCCTAGGCACTCTACGAGGTGCCACAAACCACATACATCATCAAAGGACCTCGATCAACCAAAACTTGCGGCTAACACTAACATCCCTGAATGGGGGTCAACCCACAGGATAGGTGCACCCGAGTACTTAGCTCGGCATGGGGTCGCATATCACAGCACGAAGACCGGAGCTCGCCAAACCCACCGACATCGGATGCCCATTGCTAACAGGAGGATGGGTGATCACAGTGACTCTTCCAAGGAAGAAAATAGTGCCCATTCCATCATCATCATCAGCAGCAGCATCGCCTGATGGTAGTTCCGAGCATTCGATCGGTACCCAATCCGCACCCGACAACCATCACGGGCAGAGCCAACTTAGGGTTCCTTCGTGATGCTTATAGGGAGGATATCCGCATGAAATTCCATCATTGAACTATTGCTCGAAATCCCATGCTCCACCTTGAGAAGCCCTGCCTGCATAGAATTCAACAATCCCTAGGACGACGACCTTGTTCGTGCACATATATGTACTGAAGTGCCAATAAGGGTGATAGGAAGAGTTCGACGCCACCCCAAGGTTGCATCTAGACCGAGAGTGAAGGGTTGAGCTCCCTGATTGTAGATTAGCTCGATGCATTTTAATAGCGTGACTTTATTTCCTTGTTGGCACAACAAAGGATAACTAAATTCACTACACGCTAGTACAAAGCGATACCAAGAGTGCCTCTATATTGCAATGCAACAACGAGAATCCCCACGGTTAAACATAATTGCGTGTGCGGATGAGGTCTGCCGGAAATGGGGCACCCCTGAGGAAAGTCGTTGGGCCAGGCTCATTTTTAAATGGTCGTTGCCAATATGTTGTAGATCACCACTTTGTTCCTACTATTCTCCAAGAGATTTTCTCCTCTAGGCATCCTAATGCACCCATTCCCAACATTTACACATTTGTGGTGCCTCTGGAAATTTAGGAATGACGATGCTTGTTTTGATAGGGAAAGCTCCCTCAGACCCATGTCTTGGCGGTCATCAAGGAATTATCCAACCTGTTGTCCCAATTCAGGATTTAAATACTTTTGCATGTCCAGTTATCCTAGTCGATGCAACCTGGAAGCTTAACCCGGGGCAACAAACAAAGCATGCAGGTCTGGGTATTGTCATTCAAAATTTTGGGAATCCTCACTGGTCCGAATTACGTGTCTTTGCAGTCTTGCCCCATGTTTCTTAGGCACTTCAAGCTGAAGCATTTGGGCTGCATCTCTCAACCCTCATTGGTGCATTTTGCACATCTAGGATGCAGATTGGTTCATGGACAATAAGACGCTATTTAAGGCAGCTGCTGCCAATGATTTCATAGCTGCCCCGGGTTATTGGGAGATTGCTCCTCAGCTAGAAGCCATCTTCAACAGTTCAACATTCAGTCACAACAAAATCTATCACATTCGCATGCTCCACAACTACCGAGTGCATCATCAATCTTGGCTGGCACTTAAACTTCTTGATACACCAGTTGCTTTCAGGTGCTTAAGTGAATCTCCAAATCTGAGTTATGCCCAATGAGAGTTGTTCTTTTAGATGTCGTTCACACTTGTCTTTGTAAATTTTTGCTAATCAATGAAATTATCTAGTTAAAAAACAAATAAGATGTAACTGATAATAGAAACTTATGCATCAATCTTAATTTCTTAACAATTTCCCACAATGTTGTATAAAATCTTTTCTATCGAGGTTTCACGTAAGCGCCAATGTCGGGTCGATCGAGCCCTTCTCCTTTTGCAGTGAAAATTTTAACTCGTGTCAATAGTACCCTATACTAATGTCTACAATATCAATGTGTAACACACTACCAGTGCGAGCTATTAGATCATCTCTCTACCGGCACCCCAAAAACTATACCAAGCACCCGCGAAAATATGTCTGCTATGAGGTGTGTCGGACACATGTCCACCATAATAGGGAGTGGTGCACCTACTGGTACCCACCCCCCCCCCCCCCCCCCCCCCCCGCCGGCCTTATCCAACAAAAATTTGATGTCATATCTGAACATAGAGAGAATATAGTTTTATTACAATAATTAAAATTCGGCAAGTTCTAATAAACAATATGACAATCAAACTACTCTTGTCATATGAGTATCCAGAAGTGATCGGCTAGATCATATTGCAGTTGGTGGTCAGATGTTTCATCACGAATTTGTTGATGCATGTCAATAAATTAAGAAAATTCGGTCGGGACGCCTTGATTTGGCATGACAAGAGTGTCCTGGTACTCAAACTGTTGATCGAACACGATATTAGCATCTCTCTCACTTTAGCTCGATGACCATGTTGTGCATGATAACACAAATTTATGACCCCCCTGATTTGGTGACTATGAGAGAGAAAAGGGTAACGAAGAACAGCAAACCGAGCTTGGAGCAAACAAAGTGGCCCCTCCACATCTTTTTGGACACTCTCTTGTATCTTTGCAAAGTGAGATTTTTCCTCACCAACATGATTGCGGATTATCTTCACAAATATCGACCAACAAGGATAGATGTCATATGCTAGGTAGTACCCTTATCGTATTGGTGGCTACTAATCTCATAGTTGCACTCCGGAGTTTAGCCTTCATCAACAAGTCTAGCAAACACCGGAGAGTTGATGTCATTGTGAGAACCAGAGAGTGTTGCAACATCCCATGAAATCCCCTCGCTGTACCTTGTGCCATGAGACGAGCTGTGTCTGCTGCATTTGGTGCTCTCACATATGTCGGTTCAAACACATTCACCGCCGCTGCGCAGAACATGTATGTGGATTCAAGGGTTGTGGATTCAGACATGCATAGGTAGTCGTCCATAGTGTCTGCACGCGCTTCATATGAAAGACACCGTATAGCAGGACTGCATTTCCGAATTGATGAGAATCCAAGAAGTCTATTGTAATCATTCTTCAACTCAAAATGGTCATCATAGTTCTGAACACCACGCAAAATGCGCATGAACACATGCCTATTCATCTTAAATCGTCGGCGAAATGGAATCGAACTGTTTGCTGGGTTCCTAAAAAAAATAGTTTAGCAGCACATGCCCCGTTGTCCTATGCCAATTTTTGTTGGCTAGTCGCTACAGCCTCGATCTACGATCTTGGGAGTGGCTTCAGCTCCTGTTGCACAGCGAAATGAACATTGAGAACCATCTGAATAGATGTGCCTAGTTTGAATCTGATATCATTATTCATCGGATTCGAAATCGGATATTTTTATCTGTCGGATTCCTTCAAACCGACTGATCGATATATAGAGGTGTTGTTGAAACAAAAAATTCTGTCCGAACGTCGTTAATCCTTTGGAAAGAGATTTTGAGGATACAGGTAGAGATGTTCTATTGTAATTTCCGGAACGTACCACTTATGAGGGAATTTTCGCTTTTGCCTCGATGATCTAGGCACAACTCTTGGAACAGCGATGCATGCATGGTCGAATTGCCAACACCAATGCGATCGACGAGGATGCGTCGTCCCTGGTCTCTGACCGCCTGACCGATGATCGATGTCGGCTCAACGGGGCCCAGAGCTGGCGCCAGTTGGAAGCTCGCCTCGCCTGCAGATCAATCCATCCGTGCATTTCTGGTTAATCATTGGTCATTTGGACCAAATCTTGCACCAGCTGGTTTCGTTTTCTTCTCGCTTTTCGCTGCATCTGCCTGAGTGAATTCAGGCACACGTTTTGCATGCTGGCTGTCGCTGCCTAGCTCCATGCATCTTAATGGTATGACTTAATTTGTTGGTACGATTGACCAACTGCATGAGTACGTACATACAGTCGACCGGTCAACCCCTCGTCAGCACCTCGTAGAGTTGGGAAGGAGTATTAATTATGTAAGTAACGAGTTGTGCTAACCATGCATGCATCGTGATTGATCTGATTATATTTAGATACTCGACATGGAAAGTTTCACACATCCGTGCTAGCAATTGGTTATGATATCTAGTTGTTGACAATTAGCTGGCGATTAGTTGTTGACATTAGCTGCTGCATTAGTAGTTTTTATGTCCGCGAGTAGCACATGTCCACGAATATTCTAATGTGCAAGTTTCACCTAAGGCCCAAATTAACGGGCCGGGGCAGGATCGATTCTGCTAACAACGTGCTTCTGTCATGCTTCAGAGGACGACTGGAGGCACTCCTTGTTGGATTGTGCAATGTCTCGCAGTGTGTGGGCTCTCCAAGATGAAGAACTGGTTGAGCATATTTTAGTTAATCAGTGCCGAGATGCTAAACAATGGATTTTCTTTTTGATTGAGTCTTTATCTCATACTCAGTTAACTCAAATCGTGGTCACGTTGTGGGCTATTTGGTCAGCTCGGCGCAAGGCAATCCATGAAGAAATTTTTCAGAGCCCGTTCTCAATTTTTAAAATCATTGAAAACTTCATATCAGACCTGAATTTGGTAGCCTCACCACCACGGACAAGGACTGCAGCACAACCTGTGCGTGTAGTGGCTCCTAGGTGGATTGCCCCTAGTGGAGATTATGCAAAAATAAATGTTGATGCTGCTGTTTCTCGGTCTGAGAACCGTGGAGTTGTGGCTGCTATATGCCGAAGCCGTGATGGAACTTTCATGGGAGCATCAGCTCTAGCTTGTCCAGGAATTTTGGATCCTGAAACGTTGGAAGCTATTGCCTGTAGGGAAGGCCTAGCTTTGGCTGCCGACCTTCAGTTGTTGAGATTTTTGCTATCATCTGACTGCTTGGAAGTGATAAAGGTCATGAAGAATAATTATCTCCCAAGATATGCTAGTGTACTTTGAGAAATTAGCAGCAGAAAAGAAGCTTTTGTCATGGCTGAGTTTGTTCATGAAGGAAGAGCATCGAATGTACAGGCTCATGATTTGTCCCGTAGCTCTCTAGATTTACTACATGGGCGCCGTTTATGGCTGTTAGAATCTCCTGATACTTCTATTGTACCCATGGTTATTGTTTAATAAAGAGAGCTTTACCCCCTAAAAAAAATGGGAGTTGCAAGATGGATGGGTGACAGTCAGATTGCGACACAGGAAAGATTCCTTGATTTGGTGAAGAGTAGGGTGCCATTTACTAGTACAAGGTAGCTACGCGCCTACGCATACGTACGCTGCAGACCAAAATCCCTGGTTTCTCGCGCAACATGAAACTGCCACTCAAGTTACGGATCGATCTGTGTTAATTTGGCCGGCTTTGCAGACAAGAATCGTCAGATCTCAGCAGGCAATTTGCTCAGGAGAGGGGCTGGAAAAGCTCTCGGGAGTCAAGAATCTCAATCTTGTGACCTCATTTTTTTTTTTTGGTGTTGACCAAGCTGAACAGGAACGCATAGCTAATCTTTTCAACTGTGAAGTGGGAGGTTTCCCTGATGAAATACCTAGGATTGTCAAATTGGAAAGAGGAGATAAAGACATGAGTTGCCAAATTTTGAGAAATAAATATCTAGGAGATGGAAGTTTCTTTCAGTCTGGGTGTGCGGGGGCATCCCAGTTTTGGAAGGGCTTACATGCGGTCAAAAATTGGGCTCGAAGAGGTATGGCTTATCATCTTGGAGATGGTAGGAAAATTGTTTTCTGGAAGGATGCTTGGAGAGGTCAAGTACCGCTGGGTGTTTGCTTTCCTACTATCTACAGAATATGTGGTGATCCAGATGTCCTTGTTGCGGATGTGATCAGGTACGAAGGTTTGGCGCTTAGATTTCGAAGGTCTTTTTTTTTGAATGGTCACCGGGGGAGGGAGAAAACCCTCCACCTGAATTTGTATTCAAAAATTTTTTTTTGCCTATAAAACTTTGCAGCCTTTTACAAGATGGGTTCAAGTGAACCAGATTTTTACAGGGAGGAACGGAGAGGAGACAAAACAAAAACAACATACACAACACGGGGGCGGGGTGGGTTACAGGCGCACTTGAGAAGCACTATCAGGCGTGCTCGCATGACGACCATCACCAGGGAGACGGGCAGTGCGTTGAGGAGTGCATCCGACGCCGTCGAAGGGCATCACAAACCCGAGACATTGCAGGTTGCAACACCACCACCTGCTTGCATGGCGACTACCCACAAGTATGGCGAACCAGGAGTACACGGGGACCAACGAGTGAAGCTGGCATAGCCGAAGGGCTGTACTCCGCCGAGAGAGCGAATTCAGACATGAAGCTCGCGCGGCTGAGAGTGCCAAAACAGCGAGGAGTTCCTGCTAACGCCATCAAAGGGCATTGTAAGACCGAGAATCTACCAGAGTCACGAACCTTGACCCCGAGCTCAGCCAAAGGGGCAGCCCCAAGCACTCAGCGAGGTGGGGAGGCGACCTCGCCGCCGAAGGGGGCTGATCAACCGAGACCGCACCAGCAACACGAAGCTCACAACAAAGTCGCAACCATCCCCATCGGATTTTGCCAAGCTTGCACAGCCAACAAGAGCTGAAGTCGAAGGGCACCAAGATAACCCGATTGCTGCCACCGGACAAGCAGCACGAGGTTCAATTACGACGCCTTCAACAAGGTAAACGGCACCCTCGGGCACCGTCGTCGCGGAGCTTTCGCTCAGAACCGCAGCAAGCATCAGACGTGTGGTGCTTCTCCCAAACCACGCCCCCAACAAGGCATAGCGACGCCACCTGCGCCGCCGTGGCCGCCCTGGTACAAACCAGAGCAAGGATTTCTCCGGGGATACGAACCTTGAACACGACAGCCGCCCGCCGTGCGCCTGGGAGGGGGCAGCAAGCTCCACCACATTTGCCAGGACGAGAAGCTGTAGCTCGCCAGAGAGGGAGGAGCTGCAGGGCCGCCGGCGTAGCGGGGTGGAGGGCTGCCGGAGGGTCCTCACCCCCGCGCATCGGAGAAGGCCGGGTCAGGACCAAGGTCCGAAGACACAGCTTTAGTACTCATCGACGGAGCACGCTTCCGCTTGTTGTTCTTAGCGGGCAATGGCGGCGGCAAAGACGGCCGACCCAAGTCCGGCAGCGAAGATCGAGATGGACTCGTGCTGTGGTGGTCGTAGTCTTGGGGTGGGCTTCTTGTAGGTGATGGTGACCTGCGACGACTCGGAGGCGGTGTTGGCCTTGGCGCCGAGCCTGCAAACTTGATGTTGTTCTTGTCCCATAGAATGATGCCACCCAGTACTTCTCCGAGTTTCCTCTCACCTTCACGTCCAGGGATGTCAAGCTACATTGAGTCAAACCCCATTACGATTTCATCCACCCCGACTTTAGCATAGCTAGCTGGAATCTCACGGCCATGCCAGCGTGCCTCAGGTAGACAAGGTAAAGCACATCCGACCTCCACCTTCAGGGTTATGTTCTTCACCTTCTGATGGAGCTCACAAGATATCTGCTCCTTGATTCCATCCATGGGGTAGCCGGGACCGCCATCTATCATCCGTGCACCATCAGACGGGACCTCCGATTCAGCCACGCTGCTTCTCCGCAGAGATGGTCCGGCGGTAATATCGAGTGCAGGATCTTGCAGGCGCTCTGCTCTAAGTTCGTCAATCTGCTGCTGCTTCTTGTCAATTCTTGCTAGCAACTGGTTTAACCTGTCTCCCTCCTCCTCCTCCCGTCACTTCTTTGCTCTCGATCAGCTTCTATAAGTATTTTTGTCTTTGGGAAACCCAATCTCCCAGGGATAACTAGGGCCAAGGCCTCGTGTTCGTCCTCCGTGTTCGTCATTCCCGAGGACCTTTGTCAGCAAGTTTTCTCTCTATCCGGACGGAACTTTTTTTTCCCCTCTTTAATTGCTTTCACCACTTTCAGCCATGTCTCCCTGGGTATCTTAATCCTGTCACTGCAAACAAGGTCCCCTGTCTCATCGTCATACTCACTCCCATGCGCAAGGAACCAATTTCTTGCCCTCAATTCCCATTCGTCGCGAATTGGTTCTGGAATGATCCCTTTAGCAAGCAGTGCTTCCTCTTTTTTATCCCACTTTGGCATGGCAGTCACGTAGCCCCCTGTCCCGAGGCGATGGTGATATTTCTTTTTCGCAGCATTTGTCTTGTTTCGTTTTGACTTTTCCGTAGCATCTTCTGACTGCTTGTACTTCACAAATGCATCCCAGTAAGCCTTCTGCTTCGCTAGATAGCCTTCGAATTTTGGAGCAATATTGTTCTTCTGATACTCTTGCCATAATGTTTTCTTCCACTGCCGGAATAGTTCGGCCATCTTCTTAAGAGTAAACTCCTTGACTTTGTCCCTCAATGCAGCTGTGTCATCCTCTTCCTCACATTCTGGGAGGGTGAAATGTGCCATGAGGTCATTCCAAAGACCATCTTTGTACCTTTCGGCGACATACTCATTATCTTCCACCCCTTTGGGCTTTTGCCACTCTCGAACGGTGATCGGGACGCGATCCCTAACCATAACTCCGCATTGTATTACAAATTTCTTTGCAACCTATATGGGTTCCAACGGTTCGCCCAGTGGTGATATCTTTGTAATTGTATAATGCGCGGATGGGGCCAACTTTTTGGCCGGGCCTCGTTTGGAACATTTGCTCGATGTGGAGGCCTAAGAGAAGAAACATTCGTCAATTCATATATATACAACTCCATTAATGCATCTACTGATCATTGGACTTCATATATATACCTCGCCAGACTTCATTAAGGGTCCATCATCGGAGCCGTCGCCTTGTCCATCATCAGAGCCGTCGGCTTCCCCCTCATTTCGGTCGACCTCTTCACCCTCACCGGATGGGTTCAGATACATCGAGGGAGATTCGGGTGGATCAGCATCGGGGCGTTGTGGATTATGTCCTCAAGAATTTCTTCTTGTGTTAGGTCTCTGCGGATTGGACTAGGTGGATCCATAGTTTCTACAAAATGCACACGATATCATTATCGCACACAATATTGCTACTACTACATAAAAATACTACTAAAATAATACTGCATACAAATAGTACATAAAAATACACCATGAATAATATCACAAATAAATCTAGAATAATCCATTTACATAGCTCGGGTCCATTATTTTTTAAACCTAATACATCATGAATAATATCACTAATACATCTCCCATGCATGAACCTCTCAAACTAACTTCGACCGGTTCCTGAGCCGCGGGGTGCTGAGCCGCCAGCGCTGCGCATCCAAAGAGACCCTCACAGGGTCATAGCTCACATGATAAGAAACCCTCTGAAGAAACGACCAGATATTGTTATAATGCCTATCTAATAGATACATGTAGCGACGGACGTGCTCGTCCTCCTCCCTGATACGACGACGGACCACCTCCTCGGGGGCCGGCTCCCTCTGCACCGAGCGTGGCCCACGCGACTGCCACCAAAGAAGATCCGGGTCGACGACATCACCCGGATTCCTCACCAAGCTGCGCGTCCCGGAAGGTAGCACCTCCCAGTGCCAGCCCGGCGGAGCCTAGTCCCGCACATCGCCCCTCTGGTCCAACAGGGACATCGTCGCCGAGAACAATAGACTAAAAACACCTAAGTCAAAATTTCTATTTCTACACTAAAAAGGTAATACTTAAAAAGTAATACTACAAAAGTAATACTAAAAAATTAGGGTTAGTAAAAATTAGGTTAGATAATTAGTGTTAGCAAAAATTATCCTAGTTTTTTGCTAACACTATTTTTTGCTAATTTTTGTTAACACTAGTTTTTTAACCCAATTTTCTAACTAGTATTATTATGTGACTTATTAGCATATTAATACTTCTAACTAGTAAATCTAACTAATTAACCACCTAAATCATCTATTAAATCATCGAGCTAATTTTTAAACCTAAATCTAAATTCAAACTTAAATCATCTATTTCAAACCTAAATCTAACTAATTAACCACCTAAATCATCTATTAAATCTCACTAATTAACCATATAAATCTCACTAATTAACCGCCTAAATCATTTATCTATTTCAAGCCTAATTTCAAAACACCTAAACCTAAATTAATTAAAACCTAAATTAAACTAGCTAATAACCGGTGGTGAAGGAGGAGAGGGGCGCCGGCGGCGGCAGTCTTACCTAGGGGACGGCGGCGTCCGAAGCCGGCCGGGGGCGGCCGGAGTTGAGGGGCGCGGCGGCGGCGGCTCGGACGGCGGGAGGCTCGGGCGGTGGCAACTCGGGCGACGGGCGCGCGGGGGTGGAGGCGACGGGCGCGCGGCGGTGGAGGCAAAGGGCGTGCGGCGGAGGAGAGCGGCGGGCACGGCGGAGGTGAGCGGCGGGCGTGGCGGAGGAGAGCGGCCGGCGGCAGGAGGCGACGGTGGCGGTGGAAAAATTGGGCAGCCTGGCGGCGCTCTGCTTTCCCAAATGGCCTCCGGTGTCGCGGTCTGAGCCACGCACCGGGGAGACGGCCAGCTTTATATACCCCCCCCCCTCCTTTAGTCGCGGGGCGTGGCTCAACCCGCGACTAAAGAAGTCGCGGTTTGAGCCACGCCCCGCGACTAAAGGGGGGGCGACTAATGGGCCCGAAATTTGCGAGCGCTGGGCCAAAATTCCGCAATTGCACTGTTTTCTCTGTTTTTTCAAATCTGGTACAATTTCAAAACATTTGAATATTTGAATGAATTTGAGAAAACTTTCAACATGAAAAGTGCTTGAATTTGAATAAGTAATCCAAAACCATTTTCTATTTTATAAAATAATTATTCTAACTCTACAAACTATTAACATTTTTGCCATTTCCAATTAAAAATTGGATTAACTAATATTTTTTGCATATTTTTGTCCTAACCAATGACAACAGTACGGAATGACAACAGTGGATCATTTGTCCTAACAATCTTAGTCATACTCCTGCCTATGCTTATAATACTCGTCCTCGTAGCCGTCGTCGTCGCTGTCATCAGACGGCGCTCGTGGCTCCAACCTCGACGGGTGAGCACGCCTGGACTGGATGTGAGGGTAGCGCAGGCGGGTGTTATCGCTGGCCGTGATGTAGTCCATGACGCTCTGGAAAGTCCGGCCACCCCACCACAGCAGACGGCCGGCCTCGTTGAAGTTCGAAGGAGGCGGGCCGTCCTCCTCGTACCTGGCGAGTGCCCTCTCATGCCGATTGATAAAGAAGGCGTCCCAGAGTCGGGCGGTAGTCGAGATGCCAGGGGGATCCATCCGCTGCTCCGGCGTGAGCTCGAGGTAGTAGTGGTTCATGATGGCCGCCCGGCGCGCCACACCTTGAGGGACAGGAGGGACCGGCACGCCTCCGGTGCTCAGCCACCAGCCGGCGGGGACGCGGTAGCCGAGCGGGCAGGGGTAGTTCAAGGCGCAAAGCGCCTCCGCCTCAGGGTAGGTTAGAGTGGGTACGGTGGAAGCCATGGGAGAGTTCAGAGGTTGCATATATGAGTTTAGATGTGATATGGCAATGGCGGTCAAGCCTACATATATATAGTGAGAAATGGCGGGAAGCGGTGGAAAGCGCGGGAAGAAGCACACGGATCGTGTGTTTCCATCGAGCGCTTCTGAGCGTTGGATCCAGTTTCTTTTGAGCGCTTGTGAACTGTTGGATCAGAGGTGTGTTTCCTTCTAGCGCTTGTGAGCCGTTGGATAAGAGGTGTGTTTCTTTCGACGCTCCTTTAATCCCGGTTCCAGCTACCAACTGGAGGTGAAGAGTTGCCCTATATAAGTACCCACCATGAGGAGGAATAGGAAGAACAAGAGCACGACAACAGCAGAAAGAGAAGACAGAGGACTCCTCTATGCACGAGCTTCTCGAAGATGTCGTTGGGCAGTGACCTATGACATCTTCGAGGGGTCGGCATAGAAGCGTTCTCTCAGTGCTAAGAGGGTTCTATCTAGAAATCCTTCAGTTCATCGACCGAATACAAATCATTCGGATTCCCTGCATACGTCCTACGGTAAATTTGATATGCGGGCACTCTCTAGCCACCATAGGGTTGTATGCAGGTGAAACCGTATGTTTTGTTCTATCTACAAAATCTTTCAGTTCATCGACCCAATACAAATCATTCGCATATAGTCAAAACATACGGTTTGTATTCGCATATAGCCATTGTTACACATCACCAACATCCCTATCTAGTGTTGTGGTTTTCTTCTGCGCCGTAGCCATGGAGAATCTTCATCATTTAACAGGATGCATGGGTCAGTTTTCACATTGAAGGGCGGAATTTCATGAAACTTATTATAATCTTCTAACATGTCTGTCTTGTCATCCACTCCCACGATGTTTCTTTTCCCTGAAAGAACTATGTGGCACTTTGGCTCATCGGACGATGTATTCTTTTGCTGATTTCTTTTTCTCGGTTTGGTAGACATGTCCTTCACATAGAAAACCTGAGCCACATCGTTGGCTAGGACGAATGGTTCGTCCATGTATGCAAGATTTTGTTGTCATGCCGTACTTTTGGTATACATGTACCCCGCTGATACCCACAAGTATAGGGGATCGTTGAAGTCTTCGATGTGTAAGTATAGTATCGATCCCACGAGGAGTAGAAGGTATAAGTATTTATCCTCTCAAATAAGAGTGTCACTTCCCTTATTATCTATGCACTAGACAAACTAAAATGATTAAATGATGGAAGTGTTTTTGGGTTTTTGGTGTAGAGTTTGCAATAAAGTAAAATGCTGAAAATGCAATATAACAAGTGAAAGCTCTCAAAGAGAGAAAGCCCAATCCTCTATGCATCAAGAGGACAAGCTCAAGTGTGTGTTTCTTATAGGTGGAGAGAGTTCCCGAGAGCTACTTAGACTTCATGGCATAAATATTTTTAGAACAACAAGGTAAACATTTTGTCAAGTTTTAATCTTCTTTGGACGGAGCCATAATTAGGAATAGCTAATAAATAAACTACACCTCTTATGATGGATCAAGGTGCCAACTAAATGACTACACAAGAGTTATTAAGACATAAAGTCCCACCATAGCATTAATCTTTAAGGTCCCCGATACTAATACCCCATAAAGTAACTTCATAACTTGGTCTCAGGTTTACATGTCCCCCTAAGACCTCCTCAATTCATTACATCATAGTGTTCTCCTATGAGCCCATATAGGTGAAGTGATATGCAGTCGACGTTCGCACAACACCATCATAGAATTACATCAAAGATAAAAACTAGACAAGATACCAACACATGTTATATAAAAATCATTGCCAATTCATCCTATGCCCCCAGGAACATGAGAGAACTACTCACAACGCCAAGACATGATATGATTCAGTGGTACAAGTGATACAACACAATCTGAAACTATGATCTCCCCACAAAACAATGACAAGTAGCAATTCACAAACATGTAAAATAGCACTTAGACAATGGCTAGGGATCAACCAATCTCAAACTATGAGGGGGATGAAGTGGATCACGAAGATGGTGATGGAGATGGTGCTGGTCTTGGCGGTGGTGTTGATGGAGACTCCGGAGGGGGGATGGAGAAGACCTCCGGAGGTGGTTCCGGCGGCGTTTCCCCCTCCGATCTTCTCCGGCGGCAGCCTTCTGTCTCTCTGTTTCTGGTTTTGTGTTTCTCTGCCGCCTCCCTCTGGAAAACATCGGGGGACTATTTTTATAGTCGTTTTTAGGTCACGAGGAAGCTTCTGGGCGAAGGATCGATGCAAACGGGGCCACGAGGGCTAAAATAGGTGGGCCCACGCGGCTACAGTACCAGGCCGCGTGGGGCACCCCCTTTTGGCCCTCCGGCCTCCGTTCGCTTGCTTCTTTCACTCCTAGGTCTTCCTCCTTCCAAAATAATGATCCCCGTAAAATTTCAGCTCATTTGGACGTTGTTTGGGTCCCTGAAACATCAAAATATAGAAAATAGGGTTTTCTGCCAATGCAGGGTTAATTCCAAATAAATGGGGAAACTATGAATTATCCCCAAAATCATTATAAAACAATGATATAACGCTTATATGATGCAAATATGATTGAAATATGAGAATTATAATGCAAAGTTCATGTATGCATTTTACATGCATCATCCGCCTCCTGTCAGCTTGACCCATTTGCACCGAAACAAAGGGACCTTAAAATTAGGTCCATAGTCAAGTTCTCATATCTCCTCTATGTACCCATAATATGTGTCCTTCTGCCCATTGTCGTCTGTTGCATCAAAGCAGACACCACTGTTTTGGTTAGTGCTATTTTTATCTTGGGAGATCGTGTAAAATGTATTCCCATTTATCTCGTACCCTTGGAAAGTACATATAGTCGAAGATGGTAACCTGGCCAACAAGTACAGCTGATCTCCAACAGTGGTGTTATTCATGATATGTGTCTGCAACCAACTGCCGAAAGTCGCCTCGTGTTCCCCTTTAATCCAGGAGTCAAGCTCCCCCGGGTTTTCGGCGCGTAGAATATTCTTGTGTTTCTCGATATACGGAGCAAGCACGGTGGAATTGTGTAGAATTGTGTAGTGTGCTTGAGTGAAAGAAAGCGCGTCCCTACATACCGTTGTTTTCCTTCCTAGTGTGCCTTTTCCAGTCAGCCTCCCCTCATACCGAGATTAAGTAACACCAATCGGCTTAAGGTCAGGAAGAAAGTCAACACAAAACTCAATGGCCTCCTCTGTTCCATAGCCCTTGGAGATGCTTCCTTCTGGCCTAGCATGGTTACAAACATATTTCTTTAAGACTCCCATGATCCTCTCAAAGGGGAACATATTGTGTAGAAACACAGGACCGAGAATTCTAATCTCTTCGACTAGGTGAACTAGGAGGTGCATCATAATATTGAAAAAGGATGGCGAGAACAACAACTCGAAGCTGACCAGACATTGGACCACATCAATCTATAACCCTGATAGACTTTCTGGATCGATTATCTTCTGAGAAATTGCATTGAGGAATGCACATACCTTCACAATGGCTAGTCGAACATTTTCCGGTAGAATTCCCCTCAATGCAACCGGAAGCAATTGCGTCATAACCACGTGGCAGTCATGAGACTTTAGGTTTTGGGATTTTTTCCCTTTCATATTTAATATTCCCTTTATATTCGACGAGAAGCCAGACGGGACCTTGATACTGAAAAGGACTTCAAAAAAGATTTCCTTCTCTTCTTTGATAAGAGCGTGGCTGGCAGGCCCTTCAAACTGCCCTGCATGCATGCCGTCTCGTCCTTTATGACATTGCTGGTCCTCCCGTGCTTCCGGTGTATCTTCTGACTTCCCATACAATCCCAGGAAGCCTAGAATATTCACGCAAAGATTTTTCGTTAGGTGCATCACGTCGATTGCAGAGCGGACCTCATGGACTTCCCAATATTCTAGCTCCTAAAATATAGATTTCTTCTTCTACATGGGTGCGTGTCCATCAACGTCATTCGGAACAGATTCTCTATCAGGACCCTTTCTAAAGATTACATTTAAATCCTTGACCATACCAAATACATCAGCACCACTACGGGGGACAGGCTTCGTCCGGGTTTCTGCCTTACCATTGAAATGCTTGCCTTTTTTCCTTAAGTGATGCCTGGGCGGAAGAAAACGACGATTGTACGGGTACACATTCTTACTACATTTATCTAGATATATACTTTCAGTCTCATCTAAATAATACATGCATGCATTGTATCCTTTGTTCGTCTGTCCTGAAATGTTACTAAGAGCAGGCAAATCATTGATGGTTACGAATAGCAACGCTTGTAGGTCAAATTCCTCCTGTTTGTGCTCATCCCACACACGTACACCTGGTTCGGCCCACAACTGTAGAAGTTCATCAACTAATGGCCTTAGGTACACATCAATGTCGTTGCCGGGTTGCTTCGGGCCTTGGATCAGCACTGGCATCATAATGAACTTCCGCTTCATGCACAACCAAGGAGGAAGGTTGTAGATACATAGAGTCACGGGCCAGGTGCTGTGACTGCAGTTCTTCACCTCCTTCTTCGTTGTCTTCCATTGCGGTATCAGCGTATTCAGGGAACATAGATCGGTAGTTGTCATCATCGTTCTCTTCTTCATCGCCGTCTTCCATCATAACCCCTCTTTCTCCGTGCTTGGTCCAAACATTATGGCCGGACATGAAACCGAACCGAAGCAGGTGGCTCTGAATGACTCTTGAGGAAGTGTAATCCTTCTCATTCCGACATTGAACACATGGACAACACATAAAACCATCCCGCTGCTTGTTCGCCTCGGCCACAACGATAAAAGAACGCACGCCTTCTCTCTAAGCGCCAGAGTGTCGGTCATTACATCCATGGATGGCCCATCTGCATCATGCAACTTTATATCAAACGCAATCACGATGCTAAAATTAGTACCGCGTGGTCTAAACGAGAAAGTAGTTGCTAACCTTTTAGGACACTTGGAAACAAAGAGGAGGAAGCTTAAGTGTGGCTCGGGCACCTCATATCATGTTTGTCTTGTGTGAACTCAAGTGGCATCGCTCTAACAGGCATTTCACCGAACACCTCTAGTGCATATGAAGAAAAGAAAAACTAGCACAAACCTACACCACCTCCCACCAGAAAAAACAAGAGAGGGGGAAGAGGGGCTGCATATATATAGGGCCAGACCTTTTATCCCGGTTTGAGATACAAACCGGGACAAAAGGGGGGGGCACCTGCCCGCAGCGGGCCGCATACCCCTTTGTCCCGGTTTGTATCTCAAACCGGGACAAAAAGGCCCTAACGACCCGGGACAAAAGGGGCCGCCGGTTTCGGGGCGACGTGGCCGGACCTTTAGTCGCGGGTTGAGACACGGCCGCGACTAAAGGCCCGGGCGAAAGGCCTGTTTTCTACTAGTGGAGTAGAACGTTAGCATATGTTTGTACCATTGTTTTTCGTTTCTTTTCTAAGTGTTTTAATATATATTTTGGGTTTCGAAAATGAGCAGGAGCAGGTGAGATCAAAAGTCAAAACGGTGCTCTTCCATGTTCCGCCTTATTAAATCAGGAACCATAACAGAAAAAATTGTTTTGCTAATTCTCGGCTAGTTGAGTTGTAAGTCAACTTCTGCACCCTCAGATTTGCATCATGATTCATGCACATATGAATAGCAAGTTAGGTTGCAACTCGGATTTTTCGGTTGTGAGTGGGGTTACAACTGGGAAAAAATGCTCTAACCGCTAGATTTGCTTGGTGATTCGTGCTAATCATAAGGTGTAGCATAGGTTGATTTAATGACGTCACCTGACCCAGAGTTAAGCTACTTCTTATTCGATTAAGAATTAGTCACACCCAATTTAAATGTACAAATCGCCAACTTTGAGCGCGACAACAAAATATAAGAAGGCAATATTTATGGAAAAAAAGGTAAACGGCCAATTCCTAATTGGTGTGCAGTGTGCTTACTCATCACGTCTGTGTCGCATTCTAGGCGCCTCGCTTGCTACATTCCTTTTCTTCCTTAGTCACCAAGGCTGAAGAAGCAAAACCCCCTATAAAACACAACTCGCCCAAACACGGATCAAACAACCCCGGAAAAAGCACCTGAAAAAAGAGGGCGAAGAGCAGAGGGAACAGGAAGGATGGACGGGCACGTCGGCAAGTTCTTCGAGTCGGTGACCTCGATCTTCCGCGGCAGTGACACCCTCCCCGTGTGCGACCGCGACATCATCGCCGTAAGCACCCTCCGGATCCCCGCCCCCGCCCCTTCCTCGAGAAGCCCCATGGATGCCTCTAGCTCGGGCCTTCTCTTGCTCCGCTCTGTTGTCGGCGCGCCGAATTTCCGCTGGGATGTGCGGGGATTCACGATTAGGCGCGCTTTGACAATCGGTACCGGCTTGTTAGTCCTCGTGCCTGGTGAATTGTGTGTAATTTTGCGTCCGATCACGGGGATTTTGGGGTTTGCTCTGCTCGGATGTCGAATCCCTAGATACTGCTGCCTGCTTTCTTCTATCTTAATCGATGTTTGATAAGATATCCTTAGTGGCGTTGAGGGGCAAATAATGTTCCTGCCGATTGTACACTCACATATTAAATTGCGTTGTGTTTGCGGGGGCGAATTTCCGGAATGTGCCTATGGAATTACGAATCAGACGCGTTTTGGACGCCCCAGCTGCCATTCTAGTCTCTGATTGTCAGAGAATTTGTGGGAAATTTTGGGTGTAATCATGTGGATTTTTTTTTGGGGGTGGGGGGGCTAAGGAATCCCCCCCCCCCCCCCCCCCCCCCCCAAAAAAAAATCCAAGGATCAACCATCATGTCATTTCATGTTGCCTTAACTGATCACTTACTTCTGACATATGATTATTTAGATCTGCTGTAGAATCATAAAAGTGGCTTACGTTCCACCCTCACAGTACCGTATGTGAAGCTAGACGAACCGTTATCCAATTCTGTGCTTCCATATCCAGTTTGATTGTGCTTTATCATGCACTCTTATGTGTTCTCGTCTAATCTAATAATGGTGTGCTTGTTTTCTTATTAGGGTTGTGAGAGAGAGGTTGCTGATGCTGCAAATGAAGAACAGAAGAACGAGAGCCTCATGAGGCTATCCTGGGCGCTTGTTCACTCTGGGCAGCCTGAGGATGTCAACCGCGGAATTGGAATGCTTGAAGGTAACACATCCATTTGATCTACACCTTGGATAACAGTAGAATTGACTGATATGAGTAGTTTACTTCTTCCAATATACGAATGTTCACCGCATTTTCTGAACATTTTCTATGAAAATATGCGTACTCCTAAGTGAACCAAATAGAAGTCACGTAGTACTTGACTTATTCTTTGTGTTTGTTCCCATGTTCATTCTGATTTTCTTTCAAAATGGTACAGTTGTATATTCTAATTCTTCATTTCAACTGTTGAGCCTTGATTCTATTGACAGTCTATCAATTGAGAACATTTGTTAAGTTGTGAGGGGCCACACCCGCATGGGATGTCTAGGTGCTGTAAAGTGTCTTGAATTTGGAGGTCTGATCTTCCTTTTATGCAGATTGGAGCATCAGTTACTGTAATTGGCATGTCTAGGTGCTATTTTCCCTCTTCTTAAAGCAATAATGCAGAAATCTTGTGTGTATTCTTGAAATGATTTTATGTGCCCTGCCATGTGGATGTCCATTCCAGTGCTTCTGTCCGGTTTCTAACAGGCACGTCTGAAGAAACCCAATTGTAGCGTCATTAATATTTGATTCCATTGTTTAAAGTAAAACATGCACAATTTAAATGAATTTGGAGCTTGTATGACGGTATGAGTGAACAAAAATGTATGTTACTCAACCCCTAAATGTAGGCTGCCCTCATCCTAAGCTTCTAGTCGAGCACATGCATTTTAATCAAGCCAATCCTACTAATTATAAGATTGTTGTTCACTTGGTACTCTTACATTATCTATCTGAACTTTCTACTTCTGCTCGGGTAGAGTTCATGATTTATGCTGGTATTTTGCAGCTTCTTTGGGCAAGTCTAACAGCCCGCTACAAACAAGGGAGAAGCTCTATTTGTTGGCTGTTGGACACTACAGAAATGGGGATTACACAAGAAGTCGTGAACTGGTGGAAAGATGCATAGAGGTTTGATTGCTTGACATATCATTTCATTTGTTGTTAGTGCCATGAGCTCATAACCACTCTTCTCATCGTTACACATTATGGATATGGGACTAGATTTTACTTAGTTTGGAAACTTTTATGGCATAGTGACATCCCAGTTGAGAGGTTTAACCGTTTATCCTAATATCGTATCTTCATCAAAATAGGTCATGTCTTACTTTTTGTAAAGAAAGTTCAAATGAGGACTCATGAATTATGATCGTTTAATAAAAAAATCTTCAAAATGAAGGTATTATGCTGGAAAGCATGCCATTTACGATGCATAATTGCTCTATTAGTACAGATCACTATCAGTTTTGCTGATTGTAATGTCATTTTCCTTATTTATTAAAAAAAAATTGGTGATGATAGTTTGACTCATTGTACATTTAGTCTGTAGCTTCACTTTGTACTGTTTATTTAAATCATGACACACTTCTGAATTCGATGCTAAATTGCTAACAAATGTGCACCATCACGTTTTTTCCAGATTCAACCTGACTGGAGGCAAGCTCAAACTTTGCAAAGGCTCCTTGAAGACAAAACCAAAAGAGGTAGGATATGTCATTCAGCATGTTGTGTCCAATCGCAGACTAAGATAACTGAATGTAGAGTGTTTTCTAGTTTCTGCCATCTCGACTGGATAAATGAATGTATAGGACAAATGTTCTTCAGTAGCAAATGATATGAATTTGGTACTGCTACTGTAAATGTCAAATACACTCCAGAGCAAATGTTCTTCAGTAGCAAATGATATTCACATATACTAAGTGTAGGACCTCCATATCCCCTGCTGTCAATGGGCAGCACTAAAATTGAGATCATGAAAGCACATCTTAAGAGTTATACTATCTGTTTTTTAACATGCCACGAAATTAAATGTTGGGCCATCCTCTACTTATTTGTCATGCCACTTGTGACCTGTACCACTTGGTTCCTTTCAAAGGATTGTCATGACTGGCTGGTGTTTAAATGCAGATGGTATGATTGGCATGGCCATTGTCACGGGCGCCTTTGGAGTTGTGGGGCTTGTTGTTGGTGGAGTTATAGCTGCCGCTTCAGCATCGAGGAAGAAATGAGGCTCTAGTATGAAGTGAATAAGATGAGCAGATGAGCAAGAACTTGATGTGAAGTTGTGTTATCTTGCTTTAGTACTTGTTGCAACCATATGCAGACTCAGTCATCTTTACATGTTAGATCAATTACCTTGTGTTCAAACAAGAGACATGTTCGTATGTAATATAAGCTTGAGGGTAGATACGAGGCCACCATGAGTTCTCAGGTTTCGACATTTCTATGGTTCTGTATTGTTGCTAGATGAATGCACGTTAAGCTGATGCTAGATAATAGATTGTTGCGTGGGTCAGATCATTATGCTATTCCCCCTTACAAACAGAAAAGGAGCTGTTCTATCTTGTGATAACACAGGTTGGAACAAGGGTCGGGTGGGAAGTGGAAAGATGATGAGAAAATGAGAAGACTTATTTTGGTCTTTGCACAAAGTTGTAGTCATCGAAAACAATGTCCCCAGCACAAATGATAAGTACAGTCTATTGACCTTTATTTGGTACAAACATCCACAACTTCACTCATCTTTTTTGCAAAGAGAAACTCCTTCAATCTTCGCTCCCTATCAGGGCCAGCAAGATATCCATGTAATACCCGGAGGTATCGCCGACGACATCTTCTGTTACTGTCGTCTTAAATCTGACCTTATACTCTTCTTTGATCTTCTTCATGTCGATTTCAGCCCGGGACACGATCGCCCTGGTGAGTGCCTCCTCGTCTGTTCCAAGTCCTAGAATTGAGTATCTGATAACCTGGTGAACACAGTCGATGTCTCGCCGTGAGAACAAAGAACGCAGTTGTGAACAGGTATGGATCCATTTCAGCGTTGTCGCGTGGTCTTTCTTGTACTTACCTCTGCAAAGTGCTTCTCGGGGGATGTGAGGCACCAGACAGCAATCTTGAGCATCCTTGCAAATTGGCCGCTGCAGTTCTTGATATCCTGTAGCGACAACAAAAACAGCAACAACAAGCGGTTCAGTTGACTTGCTAGATGTTGGTTGATGCATCCTGTATCTGTATGTATTATTATATTATGAAAAGAATTGTCTGATAAATCTGGTGGGTAAACGGAACCTCGTCGATGTCGCTGCCATGTTCTTTCTTGTAACACTGGAACGTGGCTGTGAGCTGCGACTTGCTCCTGGTGCTCACGATCCGGAGAACCTCGCCGCCGTGCGGCTGCTTCTTCCTCCAGATGGCCTCCGCCAGCTGCGCCGCCTCGAGACTCGCGAGCTCCACGTCGACGCCCTCCTCCGCGCAGCGGTACGATCTCACCAAGCTCACCAGCAGCTGCAAGAAGCAGGACCGATTCAGGATTGCTCTGAATCTGTTGTAGTGATCTTTCCTGTCACGGTGTCAGTCACCTAGGTACCTTCTTGAGCGGTTGCTGGAACGCGGAGGAGGCGGCGACGTCCTCCTCCAGGGAGCAGCCGAAGAGGGAGCGGTAGGCGCGGCGGACGGCGATGAGGTGGTCCGGCGTGGAGGCGCAGGAGGCCTCGATGAGCACCCACGCGTCCCTGTCGTCGCCTCGCCTCTCCAGGGCCTCCCTCACCAGCTTCGCGTCCCTCTCCGCCGGGTCCGTCGTCAGAAGGACCATCGCTCTCTGACAGAAATCACGGGCAGAAATGCAAGAAACATCGGTTGTCATCCCTACTACTACTAGTTCATCTTCGATCATAATCAAGTTGTGGATGCGAGACGGCTGGATACCTCGAAGTGGCTGGAGAGCTCGGACTGGAGGCGGCTGAGGAGGGACTCCTTGTAGAGGCTGGCGTAGGCGCGGCGTATCTCGGCGCGCTGCGCGGCGGTCCGCCGGCCGAGGATCTCCACCAGGGCCTTCTCGTCCGTGCCCCAGCCTTGAAACAGCAAGAAACGGAACGAAATCATGAGGACTACTTGACGCCAAGTCACCAGCACGACGACGATGGAAGTACGTTACCTTGCATGGCATTCCTGAGGCTCTCGGCGTCGGCGGCCGGGGACGGCAGGGATGTCGGGACGGCGATGGTCGCCATCTCTCCTGCGATGGACGATGGATGCTCTCAGGTTGGGGCCGGAGACACCAAGGTTTGGTAACGTACAGAGAGTCAGAGACACCAAGGTTTGGTGGTAAGGTACAGACTACACGGGATGACAGGAGGATTCAATTGTTAGGGAAGGAGAGGAGGATTCAAGACTAGATCGAACGGTCGGGCCCGCGGTACAGTTCATATTTTTTCTATAGTAAAAGTCTCACATTAGGCATGTAAAAATAAGTCTCACATTGGAAGCAATCAGACCTGAAAGAACACTAGCAATAAGTCCTCCATTTTTTCCCCTTAATGATTGTTGAGCAACAAGATCCTGAGAAGATTATCTGCCAGCTTACAGCTCTAGTTGTCAAAGCAATCAGATCGCATTCTCCTCCTCATTCACATGCAAAACAGGTTGAATAGATTGTTGAAATTGATCGAGCGGTTGCATCCGATGGATGTTTGGAGCGCACGTCCCCACCGTCTTCAGAAGGGTTGAACTAAAAAAATAACTCATCTTCTAATTTATCAGGACATGCAAACCATGGCAGAATAATATATGTGTGCGTGCTCCACGAGGATTGGAAGTTGATTGGTTGCAAAGCTATAATCTATAATTCTGAGACGAGATGTGGTAAAGAGGATGGCAAAGAAACTGAAGGGGGGGGGGGGGGGGGGGGGGGGGGGGTGAAATAAAGAAAATTAGGTGCATTTTAAGAAAGGCCAATATTAACACAATATTATAACCTTCCATTTCACCTCAACCTAACCGCGATGTTTAGGTCAGCGGGTTATAAAAAAGTTCTCATTTCGTATCTTTTTCTAACACAAAAGACATTAGGGAAGACTTCTACTGCATCATTTTTCATATACAAAAACTAAATTTACAGTTACATGCTTTTTTTTTGCGAAACACAGTACAACGTAGACGCTTACGTGCATACACATGCATACAAATTACCCTTATGAACGCACACCCTACCCCTATGAGCATCTCTAAAATACTGAGCCGGCGGGTCGAGTCTTCAAATTGGTGAAGTCACCACCGACACGCTATCGACGGGAACATCGCCTCCCACTGAAAATATTCTGCCTAAATGAAAGTATAACCACCCTCCTAACCATCCAACCACAGGTGCCTTCTCTAAGACTAGATTTTCTCTATGGATAGCACATGCAAAGGACTCTCTATACCCCCTGATGCATTCTCTCTGTTTAATATCAATATCATCCAACTTAAATCGGTTCCTTTGTATCCATAAGCTCTGGCAACCTAATATCATCACTCTCTTGAAGCTCATAATTTTATGCATTTTTTGGCATCCTCAAGCATGTCTATTAGTGCTAGCTCAGTTTTCCACTTAATGTTGATACTCCCCCAGAATATTTGGCTAAAATCACATTGAGAAAAAAGATGAGTAAGAGCTTCCATCTCCCCATCTTGACATAGGACACAATATGAATCTTCAATATAGAATTTTTTTCCTGGCCTGAAGGTCCCATATGTTCAACATGTCTTGCAAGGGAAGCCAACAAATAATATGCTGGATTGTACACATGATTTCCATATCCATAGGTTTAATAGCATGATCATGAGGAGATAGAGTATCATAGATGTTTTAATTGGAATAATAATTATTGCTCACTTGGAAATGCCATAAATCATTTGCATCACCGACCCCTCTGTTTTGGAATCATGTAAATAAGTCTTATATGATCCATTGCCGGGATAGAGAGGGGCAGATGAAACTGATTCTTGGAACTTGTTACCTACCACTTGCCACTGAAGCAATGGTTGATTGAAAAAAAAAAATATCTTGGTCAGTGGAGAAGGAAAATAGGTGTGGAAAAATGACCATCGTCAGCCTGATTATCCTACCATTACCAGTTTGTATTTAACAAGCTCTATAAAGTGATTCTAGATAGTCCTTCCACCAGAAAGATCCACATGAATTAGAGCTCTATGGTAATTTATTTTGGAAGTAATGAGCTTTCCAGATTAGATTGCCCCTGGGTATGTCACTGTTGTTCAAAATTTTATAGCGGTTTTTCATTAATAGAGTTGTTCTCAACTCTAAGGTTTAGAACTCCAAGTCCGCCGACCTTTTTTTTTGTCTTGCAGACATTCTCCCACTTAACCAGACATAGCCCTTTATTATCATTTTCTTTACCTCCCCACAAAAAAAGAAAACTACTGGCTAATCCTTCAACATGATCTAGAAGCCTAGAGGAAGCTTAAGGGGATACATGCAAAATTTTGGCATGGCTGAAATAATACATTTACTACAATAAGTCTTCCATCATAAGAAAAGATAGACAAGATATTTGAGAGTATCTTCTCAATTATGTCAATGTGGCCAATGAAATGCTATCTAGACTTGTTAGTTCCCAAGGGAAGACCAAAGTATGTAAAAGTAAGGGTCTCTCTTTTGCAACCAACTAACTAAGAAAGTTCCTCACATCGACCATCAAATATATTAATAGGGACATGGAAGATTTGTTGTTATTAACTTTCAGCCTAGTATATGATGAAATCATTTGCAAGATAGTCTTTAGCCGCATTAATTGATTAGGGTCGACTGGCATAATTAGCAAAGTATTATCTACATACTGGAAGACTATTGGATCCTTCATGTCATGCCATATTCACAACATATTATAACAATTCATAGGCCAAAGAAGAAATAATTGTGATAAAGTATCACTTGCCTTACACCTCTTTTGCAGATAATTTTCTGCCCAGGCACTCCATTAAGTGGGACTGATGTAAAATGTGTGGAGAATATATCTGATCCAATTGATAAGTTTCTCATCAAAATCCATATGTTGGAACATTTGGAGTATTCAACAATATCCCACTTACCAAATCCTTCTCAAAATCCATCTTCTGAATGATAATCTCCTTTTTGGATTAATGGCATTAGTGCAAGTACTCAAATACCCATGCAAGACAATCGTGGATAATTCTAGATTTGACAAATCCCTATTGATTCTTATAGATAATTGGAATGATGACGTTGTAGTCTCTTTGCTAGCAAAGACAATTTGTAAAACCGATAAGGCCAAACTCACAAGAGATATGGACCTATAATCTGAAACTGCTTCACGTCAGTCAATTTTAGGAATGAGGGTGACCGAGCTTGTGTTAATACTTTGTAGGATATTATAAATTGGTCATTCAACATGTTACACTAATTTTTTTAAAGGTTTTCACCATTGAAACCATATGGACCTGGAGCATTATGTAAAGTAATATTATTCACAACATCATCTATTTCTTTAGAAGTGGAAGTTTGTTCCATCGATGAAAAATGCACACAAATAAAGGGGTTAATAATGGTCGGCAAATCAACTACCCTCACAATATCATCAGATCAACCAATTTTGTCTTTGAAAGACAGCCATATAATAGTTGTTTTTGCATCATGCCAAGTGACTATATATTATCCCATGATTGGTCTTAGTACTTGTGATGTAATTAAATCTATAAATATGAGTGGAACTTTGTGACAGAATTTTATATTTTCTCCTCCAAGCTTGGGCCATCTAATTTTGCTATATTTTTTCAATAAATATTCTTGGCTTCTAGCGGTTTAAGCTTGTGGTTTTTTAGAGATGTTCCGAAGTTTTTCTCTTGCATGGATAAGTTTCCTTGCTCTTCGAGCCCACCAAGAAGAGGTAATACAAAACTACATGTCTCAGTAACTTTATTGAGTTGTGACAAATTCTTGCTCCATTTTTTCAAGCCCTACTTTCAAATTTTGAGTCTTGCATTTAGATCTTGAGCAGGATTTTTATAAATGACATGATGTTGCCAACACATATGTACTATCTCATTAAACCCATCATACTCTAACCAATATTCCTCAAACCTAAAGAACCAGGACTTAGGGACGTGGAACCCCTTGCGCGGAACTTATCTCGCCTCGTCGAACAACTACACTAGTGACCGAGGACCATCCCCTGTCGAAGTGCTCGATCGGGGTTGGGTGGGATGCTTGGTGATCTGCCGGAACGTGACGAAGTCATGAACAAAAGAGGCAAGAGAGAACACGAATTGGCGATGCTTGACCTTTCTCGCCTCATGTTGCCATCGCCAATCAACCTTGGAGGGTCGAGGCTGGCCGTGTTGCTCCTTTCAGGAATCTAAATTCTACATCCATGACCGTGAGTTCGCTGAGTCTAGTGCCAAGTTGTGAGTCCAAGTGAGGCTGGCCTGACACCCGACTCCCAGCGGTCATTGTTATGAGGCTTGAATGCCTAATGGGCTATCAAGCATATATATTCCTAGTTAAAGAAATTGGCCCCCCAAATTGGAGATCCATGGGGCCGCACGGGCCGCTCCTGCAGGACCAGCCCGGAGTATCTAGCTATAATATATCCATTGATCTTCCCTCGTCTGGTGCCCAACTACTAGAACTAGAAGAAGAGCAAGGATCTGTAAACCGACGAGTAGGAGATGATCGTGCAGGACCACATGCACTCGATAAGCACCAGTTCATCGCCCTTTGTCGTGTCTATGAATTCGACCACCGTAGTCCACCTCATCCATTCTTTTGTTAGCGCGTTAGAGCTACCTTGCAGAGAGCTAGCATCCCACCAAGCCAGAACTCCCATCTTTGTGTACAAGAGAACACAAGCGGCGCTCAGTTCACATCGTTGCCATCTTCGTCGAGGTGGGTGGGATGTGTGGGTTCTCGGGCGGTTCGAAGGTGTTGCGCGTCGTCCTACCGCTAGCGTGCCCTCCTCCTGTATTTGCACGTGTGGGCTAGATTTGGACCAGGCGGGCCTAGATCTGGCAGAGGACTCACAGGTGATTTGGGCCAGGTGGGCCTGGATATGGCAGAGGACTCACGGCCCTCTTGGCTAGGGATCTTTTGGTGTTTATACTGGGGGAGTTGGGGCTGTTAGGGAGAAATCCCTACTAGCGTTCATGTTGCTCATGTGGGCAACACCTGTCCTTCCTGGAGGGAGTCGGGAGGAAACCCTATGATCAGCTCGTTGGTCCGGGCAGCAGCGTCATGTTCACATCTCATACCTTCTCAAAGGTGTTGCATTGGTACTCAGTGATCCGTGGTTCTCGAAACGTAGTGGTGGGACGAGTTTAGAGGGCGTAATGGTGGCTACCGAAACAAATAACATATTTCGAGATCTTGAGTACTTATGATAGGTGGTTGCGTGGACTTTCATCCGAATTTTCTGAAATTTGATATACAATGCATGGTAGGTGCCAACTTCATATCTAACTTATCTTATCGACCCACTGGTCCGACCTTGCATCGAAGTGTCCAGCCAAACAAATCTCAAAATAAGTCGTGTGAGACATGCTCCATTTTCTTTTCTTCGTTCATCAAGGCGCATCTCATTAGGTGGCATCTGAACATATCACATGGCGAGATTATTGCTTTCCCAACGGCAAACCCACGTGTTACCCAATTCATTTAGGGGACGACGTTGAAATACTTAACTCATCGTTCCCACGCCTATGTGTCTAGTCGCCGTTACTTACTGTACAAGGAAACGTGCAGCACGAATGCATGGCAATGGCGAGCGAGCTAGCCAGGGTGGCCTCCCCCATCTTTTTAATTGCTTAATTTTATTAGTACGACAAATGCCACGAAAAACTGCATGAACATTACTACTTTTCTGCAGCGTTACGCAGTACCTGTAACTAATTAAGTTTGTAGAAGTAATTAACATGCGTGAGATGTTACAGGATGGAGAAGGTAGTGGTAGGTGGTAGTATAAATTAACAAGCATTTGGTCCATCCCTGGGTGCCTGGTCAGCGTGCGTGATCTGGCGTATATAAAGGCCAGCCCGATGCAGCAGTTTCTGGCAGCACAGGCGAGCAGTAACAGCAGCAGCAGCACCGCAGCTCCACCGGCGCCGCCGCCCTTGCGTTCGAGGCCACCGAGGAGGGAGCAGCAAAGCATCGTCACCAAGGAGGCGACCATGGCCGACGAGCACCAGGAACTCACCAAGGCCTTCTCAGGTACGTAAAGTAAACCAAGCTCATTTTGTACTGTCGTTGACACCTCTTCTTTCTTCTTGACCGATCAGGCGATCACTCACTCACTTCCGCAGGTCTGGGCGGTCTGGGCGTGGAGGAGACGGCGCTGGTGTCGGCGCTGGGGCGATGGAGGAAGCAGCCGGAGAAGCGGTCGCAGTTCCGGCAGGGCTTCCCGGGCTTCTTCACGCCGTCGGCGTCCATGGAGCGGTGCTCGGACGAGTACGTGCGGCACCTCAAGACGGAGTTCTCCCGGTTCAAGAACCTCATGGTGCTGTGGGCGATGCACCCGTGGGAGCGCGACGCCCGCTGGGCGCACCGCGCACTACACAAGAAGCACCACCCGGCCGCCGTCCTCGTCGAGCTCGCCTGCACCCGCACCGCCGACGAGCTCCTCGGCGCCCGCCGCGCCTACCACGCGCTCTACCACCGCTCCCTCGAGGAGGACGTCGCGTACCGCCTCAAGGACAAGGAGAGCCACCTCCTCGTCGGCCTCGTCGCCGCATACCGCTACGAGGGCCCGCGCGTCAACGAGGAGCTCGCCAAGGAGGAGGCCACTGCGCTCGCCGGCGCCAAGCCGCAGAACGAGGTGGTGGTGCGGGTGCTCGCCACCAGGAGCAAGCCGCAGCTCCGGGCCACCTTCAGGATGTATGAGAAGATCAACGGCAAGCCGCTTGAAGAGGAGTTCGGCGGCGAGGCGCCGTGCCTGCGCGAGGCCGTGAGGTGCCTTGACTCGCCGGCCAAGTACTTCGCCGAGGTGATCGCCGGGGCGTTCAAGGAGGGCGCGGACAAGCAGGCCAAGGCGGCTCTGACACGGGTCGTCGTGTCCCGCTCCGACGCAGACATGGAAGAGATCAAGGAGGCCTACCTCAAGCAGCACGGGGCCAAGCTCGTGGACGCCGTGGCCAGCAACACCCACGGCCATTACAGGGACGCGCTGCTTGCCATGATCGGCAAGTAATCCATCCAAGCTTAACCAGAGCCGATCAATTTGCTCCCGTTTTTGTCTTTACCATAATTAATCGCCCTTTGCAGCGACAGTTCGTGTTATCGACATTATCGCACTCGCCCATGAATAAAAGTAATAACTGCTCTTTTGAATGAATTGGCTCAACGAATTTGTATCGTATCGAGTCCTTTTCCTTTCGTTTTGGAACCGTGAACATGCAACATCCCACAAATATGCTGAACACATTTGTCTGACAAAAGAACTTTAATCATGAAAACTCTAGCAAGAAGTAACTTGGCATATTCACCCGTTTCCACTTCAAGTGCAGCAGAATAAAGATAAAAATGAACTTCGAAATCCGTGTAAGAATATATATATATATATAGAGAAAAACGCAGGTTTAGTACATGAAGTTGTGCCGGATGTGTGTTTTAGTCACGAAGTTGCAGAACACGAAATTCCGGTCACCAAGTTGCCACGCGTGAGCGTTTTGGTCAGTTTGCATACGTGGCAGTCTGTGTTTTTGCAAATACCCCCCTAAAGTTTTGTTTTTTTACAACCCCTCCTAAAAAGTAGAGAAAATAGTTAAAAGACCTAGCACTGAAAAATAAAACTTCATAGTGCAAAACAAGACTACCAGTATGCACTACAAACCTAACGTGGCAACTGGTGACCAGAATTCGTTCGCAACTCGTCTAAAAGCAATCCGGGGCACAGTACTACTTTTTCCTTATATATATATGTTAAAACTGAAAAGCATCAGGTATCAACTACAGAAACTACTCCAAAATGACAGGCAGATCACATGTCAATTCACTTCAAGTCGTCTCTGAAACGAACGACTGCCCAAAAGTGAGAATACCAACCATTAGCCCTCGTCTCTTGCTCCGATCCATTCCCGGCGCCAAAGCCATGTTAGGTCGAAAGCAAGCCGCAGCTATGGCTAAGCGCGCTTGACTGCCATGGGGATGGGTATATATGCAGTTCATATGCATTTATACCTGTTGAGCATGTGATATATAAGATCCAGCTTGGCCACGATTGCCCCATCAGGTTTTGCCAAATCAATGTTGTCTTTCCTCACGCTGCAATGGTGGTTCACAGCCTCACAGGTCATCAACAATAATCAAGGACAGAAATGGAAAAAAAAAACTTTGAGATGGGACTCACAGTAACCATTCGCCGGTTCCTTTTGCATCCGACTCGACATCTCTGTATAATCTATCAAGGTTGTGCAATGCCAATCCGAACTTACAGCTTGTCTCTTCCTTCTGTAAAGTGCGAAATTCAGGGAATCACTATCAAGACGTGTACAAACCACAAGTCCACAATACCACACTTATACGCAGACGACTTGCTCGTCAATACTAGAACAGATAATTTCAGATATTCAAGATGAAGGTGGGGTGACCAATATTGGAAAGGTGGGGGTGTCCATATTTAATATTTTGGTGAAACGACAAGATTTGTGCAGATACAATACCACCCAGAAGTTCAATGTTCATATTTAAGGACAGGTAATAAACACCAACAGGATGGGGAATGAAACCTAAACTTGAAAACAAAGTACGTGCTTCTACACATGTAAATAAACATTCCCAAGTAGACTAATTGAAGATCTAGATAAAATTACCATTCAGTTGACCATGCACGACTCTACATGCAAGAGAAGTCCCATTCGCTCCCGTCGCTGACGCTGTGCAGTTCTACGCCTTCCTTTTCGGACCTATTTTTCATATTAGTTCACATTTAACCTGCGATCCTTGTTACTTATTCACACACTTGTCCATAGTGCTCAGATGGAAAAAAAAAATTGCTGCCTGAGTAGGTTAAGGAGCAAAGTATCACGGTCCTATAGACCTATAGCTACTTGTCAGATGCCCCAGATGTAACATTGCGTTCAAAAAGGTGATGACATAAGCTGATAAACATACATGCATCACCAATGCTCGCACTAAATAGATTAGCAGAAGAGGAACACCATATGCAGGCAGAGCAGCAAGAATCCCAATCTGCTTCTACACCTGATCCCGTGCTAGGGCTAGGCTTGCCCTGTGTAAGAGCAAATTGGTGTGGAATATTAGATAAGCAAAAAAAAAGGCATATGTATGTACTTTTATAAATATTTTCAGGCAAATTTTGTACATCTTACTTCTGATGAGCCAGCATTTGCTGAATCTGAAATATTCAAAGTTGGGAATGAGAAAAATGAAAGTTTACTTGAAATAAATGCACCCTAAATGCGGAAGCTGAAAGAACCTGAATAAGGCTGGAAAGTGCTAATTCTTCATCAAAGTCATTTTGAATTGGCGTCGATTCCTCATCATATCTTTATTAATGTACATATAGTCCAACGGGCAAACAAATAGAATCAGTAATCCTATTCACACATCACTTCGATGGTTAAACAAATGTAAACTGTCAGTTAAGCATTGAATGAAAGAAGCACCATCTTAAATAAGTCTATAGAGTAATTATTCAAAACAGAGAATTAGAAAACGCAATGGGAAAAATAGAAAGCACCACCTTATTATAAGGGTCATTTTTTCCGAGAAAACACAAAGCTTGTGAACTGTCGATGCATTGATAGAATGAACAATTTTTACAAGCCAACACCCACGGCAAGCTACAACCAGGCGTCAGATGCTTTTGGTAAGAAAAACTCGCAGGTCTTGAATTTTCATCCCATAATGTACTTCTAGGATTTATTTTTTATTTTTTCGGATTTGTTCAACCCATGTTAAAATACATTTCTTTTCTTGTAAGGACACAGACAATTAAACATCAATTCTCATGGTGGTTTGAACAACCTCTTGTAATAGGGTTGGATAATGCCATAAATGATTTATAATACTCTGATGCATTTCATAAATAACTGCAAAGGAAGTTCTACATATTTAAGAAAAATAGATCTAATAAATTAAATTACACCATTCTGAATGAAAGAACAGTAACAGAGACTATAATCACAAGACCAGTAGATAGGAACAACTTGCCGGGACCAACAAACTATTTGTTTATTGATCACTAATTATAATCAGTCATTGGCAATAGTTCAATCCTACAAAATGATCTAAACAAGTAGAGTGAGCAAAACTTGATGGACGCCATTAGAGATGATCAATTGCAGGTGCCACATGGCTAAGGGTGTCCCCTGCAAAAGGCATAGGCTAATTCTAATATGTAGCATGTGCATTCAGGTTGACCTAGTTGTAGATGGGTAACTATAATCAACTGCTTTATTCTATCAATGCGCCAAGGAAAAGCTTTGGCGTTTTCTTGAGGAAAAAAACAAACAATTTAATATAGCCCCTTTGATTTATAAGCTGTAGCTTTTCGTCAACCTAGTTTGACATGTGTAAAAAAAAATTTGGATGGATGTGTTTATTCGATAAATGAATACAACAATGTTGTATTTTTTCAGCAAGCAAAATGCATAGTTGGATTCAAGAAAATAAAAACAACAGTCCGATTATTTTAACATATTGGAGCAATAGCATTGGACAATAACCTGTTCAATGACTCTTTAGTTAGTTCGAACTCTCGTTTCTTCACTGTAGGTTCATCTGTTGTTTCAAATGTCTGGAAGCCCTCATCTCCAAGGAAACTGGTCTAATGATTGTCAAAAGAGAACAAAATGGTCATGATCTGTGGACAATAACACTGATAATTTCCAAATAAAAAGAATTATATAGCATGCTTGTAACAATGCTCTCTCAAATTAAGCGGTTCGACACGGAATTTTAATGAACATTTGAACAGTATCTATCATTGTAATGCAGAAGTGGGTGTTATGCATATTACTCGGTTTTACAGTCTGTGACGCGCGCATACCTAGAGAGTAGGTTGCAAGAAGTTAAGTAAAATCTGATGAAATTGGACCACATCTGCTACAATTACATAACAAGCTTCACGGCTTATAATACTCGTCTACTTAAGTTTGTCTACGGTAAGAAGTGCAAGTGTCTTCAATAAATAACACATTAATTCACTTCCATAAAATAGGTCTATACTGTAACATGTACAGCTGGTAATACACAAGAAACCTGGTTTCCCTTTTTGGTAGACAAATATCTGGCATAATAAGTAGACTAACAAACCCATGCTTCCTCTAGTACCTTGATAATATCTTGTATAAGCAAATCTAGAAATAACCAGAAGAGGATCTGCTCATCTGCCTCCATAAAATAACTTGATTTGCCTTCAGTTAACTTACACTGGCATTATGCATCATATAAACAGTGAATGACATATATAGAAAGTATCTTACTGATTTCTCAGCAGGCTTATCCCGAAATGCAGTCACCGACTCCTTAGCATACCGAATCCAGTTATCCATGTCAGAACTTCCCACCAAGCTACTGTGGCGTAAAAGCCATAGAGAACATGCAGAAAGACCTATTGCTCCACATGTGTAGGGTAACCAGTATATGGTCATCCTACTTGGCATTTCATGGCTTGAAACCTATTGCAGAGAAGTTTGCTTTAGATGAATTAGGCAATATATTGCTTTATATAATGAAATTCTAAGTGATGCGTACTTATTACATGAATGAGATCCAAGTTCGAATTTGAACACATTATAACTGATACCTGAGGAGTGACAGATTCGTAATCCTACCATATTTCAGAAAAGAAAGCACATGCGCATGGCATAGCATATTTTTCTATGCGTGGAATAAAAAATTGTTCACCAGCATATACATAAAATATGTTCTGCAAGAAACACATATAGCCAAACAGATAACAGTAGAACCTTCGTTAGTATAAATTGTATCTTTATTACGCTTTCGACCACCAGTAGCAACAAACCCCATGACTGGATTACTTCGGATAATCTACCTACTTATCTACTTGACTAATTCCTAGTACTTATTTCAATCTACTTGAGATGGCAACTAACAGAGGGGTCGTATCCTGATTTGATCGAGCAAAGAAAGAATAAAGAAGTTCATTCTCATATCTAGTCTTGTTTCTCCCATGAAGAACCGTCACTGCCCAGTCGTCATCTCAGAGTTCTTTACCCTGGAATAACCAAGGATAATTGCATTTGAGAGGCTGGTCAGAAGTAGAAGTACCACATGTGTTGCTGTCAAAAGGGAGGGTCCTTACCTGAGAGGAAACAAAAATATGTAGCTTCTCGAGGTTTTGATAGATCAAGCTTATCGCATTTGTTGATAGGACCTCTGTCCACTGTGAACTCTCATTGTCAAATTCTCGCAATTTTTTGAAGAGAAGCTGAGATGAGTTTCTGTCATGTGTTTTTACTAGATTTTGCCTAGAAACATGTAATGAAAAATTACACTTATCACATCAAAGAAGCAAATCTGCATATGTGTTTACCTAAAACATTAAAATACATGAAGGGCAAACATTCCACACCTCATCAGAATTTCTAAAAGATGTCTCCAATTTGGAGAAGACCGTGTTCAAAACAACGAACAGTGTATATAGCGATTTATCTGAGCTTTCAGTTAGTCCTTCCACACATTTACTAGTTTCTGAATAAACCTGTAGAAAAAAAAACTAGAGTTAACTTCATGTATATGATCATGCAGCAGAAACCAATATTATCTAAGAGAAAATCAAAGATGGTTTTTGAATCAGGTGTGGCTAATTCTCAGTCGAATGAGAATTAGCTTAATTCTCATTCAGGTGACGTCATCAAATATTAGTTGCAACCCATGTTGCAACTCATGATTAGCACGAATCTCAAAGCAAATCTGATGGCCCGGAACATTTCTTTCGGTTGCAACCCCACTTGCAACTGAAAAATCTGAATTGCAACTCAACTTACAACTCACGCATGCATGAATCACGATGCAGATCCCAGGGTGTAGGAGTTGACTGAGCACTAACTTAATTCTCATCTAGCTGAGAATTAGCAAAACCGTTTTGAATCTAACTATAGTATTACAGAAGTTTTTTTTGTTGTTGAAAAGAGCATCTCCTAGGTTGAAATGAAAATACTACCGAGAAAATTTTACTCTACCTAACATCAGTTCACGCTGTTTTATTACAGAAGACACGTTAAATAAACTATACAAACCTCAGCAAGAAAAGCAGCCAAGCAGTGCTGTATACTAGTCAGGCCAGCAAGCTTTGTTCTGATCATATCATATGCAGAGTCTAAAAGGTAGTCTGATGGACTTTCGTAGCTCCTGAGTCTAGTCAGCGTTTGGCATGTTGCTTCAACAAAGGCCCTTGGACCTCTTTGAAAGATCATAAAATACATTTGCTGCAAACTTGTCCCCTGAATACAAAAAAAAAAATTACAAGTAAAATTGTAAATAACACAAACAATAAGATGCAGTTCTCTGGGTACTAACACAGTGTAAAAATGCTTCCAAGGTTTCTGAATTAACTTAGTACCTCAGCTCTGGACCGCCAAAAAGTTAAGCTTTTCTCATTACGATGCAAATTACACAGGGTGTGCTGAACAATATCCTCTAAGATGGCATAGACTATGGCTATATTACCGGTATTCCTACAAATAACATACAGTCGAACAAAATTAGCCCACATGTCCAAATCTATCAGATATTCACACAAGAAAAGTGATCGGTTGCCTATATGGTATCTAGTGGACAGCTCCTAAAGAGTTGAGCACACTAGCACAAGTTCCACACAAGCCACCCGTAATCTGTAACCCGAAATCTGCACAAATCTGCATTCATAAAGACACACACGCGCCACACTAGTCACATATGTCGATCAGGGGTTTCTCACTCGGCGGAGTCAGCGGGGCAACGGTAGATGGGTAGCGGGAGAGCAGAATCTCGGCGTCGGCAGCCTCGGAAGAGGGGTCGGCGCAACTGTTCCAGGAGGCGGGTTTCCTTGCTCGGAGGGGGGCCGGCGAAGAGGGAAGTCCATGTCCGAGCGGACGCCGCCGGAGAAGCGGCAACAGGGTTTGCGGCCTCGGTCGGGCCGCCTGAGTTAGGGTTCTGCGACGGCGTGTCAGGCTCCCTCTCGTTGTGTCCTGTATCTGATAAGCGTCAGTAGCGTCCGACAGCAGCGGACGGCTCAGCAGAAGGGATACCGGTTCGATCTTCATCATCTGTCTAGTTTACTTAGATTCAGTTAATTGCGCTTAAGGCGTCCATTTGTGTAATAATGATACTTTGGCTGTTTAAGCTAAACGCGTGGCCCTGCTCTTTCGATATAAAGGAGCGGGAGTGGGTGGAAGGGAGGCACGCATATTGAAACCCTAATTTCCTGCATATCTTTCTTTCCTTGTATCTTTACTTTTCCTTAGTTTAGATCTGGCATCGGCCTCCTTCTTCCCCTTCCTGGAGATCGAAGAAGTTAGCGTCACCCGCGACCTAACACGGTGGTATCAGAGCGGTACGATCCGTCTCCCTCCCTCCCTCCCCTCACGTCTCCCTCTCTGGTTGGAGGCTCCCCTATCATGGGCGGCAGCACGAGATCGAGATCATCATCAAGAGGCCGCTCGGCAGCGACCGGGAGAAGCAAGGAAGTTGAGAATTCAGCGCTCCCAGAAGGAGAGGCCGACCGCGAGGGCCTTGATCCAGATCCGCTGGCACAGGAAGTGGCAGAGATCGGCAGACGTCTCGACCTGCACCAAGCTGGCTCCACTGCGACGCTCGACGCGATTCAAGGTGAGATCTCACGTCTTTCTGCGATGATGTTGAGGATGGAAAGCTCGTACGCTAGGCAGATCCCAGAGCATAGCCCAGCCGCTGAAGTTTCATCGGTTACTCAGCAAAGTCACCGCCTGTCCACGCCTCCTCCAAATCCAATTCATTCCCTTTCACCAATCCCTGAGCTTCCAACCCCAAACAGCACCCCACACCTCCATCAGCAACCTCCGTTCCCTCCTCACTTCGGAAATTTATCCCCATCCCAGTTACCACATCCTCCATCACCAAGTGCTCGACAGAATGGCAACCAAGAAATGAAAACCTAGTTCTACCTTTATTTCCCTGCATTTTATCTTAGTTTTAGTTATGCAATTTATCTAGTTTATCTACCGATTCCTCCCAAATCCTTCTTCTTCGTGATCCTCTCCGGTCAGATCCATCGGGATCCTGACAAATTGGTATCAGAACACCACATCTCAGAACACCACATGTGGAATTACCTATATTTGCTGGTGACAGCCCACGAGCTTGGTTATTGGAATGTGAAGACATCTTTGAGCTAGTCAACATACCAGCCGAAAGCAGAGTGAAGTGGGGTATCGCACACATTCGGGGACAAGCCAAAACTTGGCTTAACAGTGCTGGTATAAACTTGCAGACCGTAACATGGCAAGAACTCAGTCAGGTGTTGATTGACAGATTCCCAGATAACATCTCCACTGATCCAATGGACCAACTGCAGATGCTCAAACAGATCAGTACAGTCAATAGTTACATTGATTCATATGAGACCTGGATGACACAAATGAAGCGTGAACGTCCTTACTTGCCACAAGACTTCTTCATCGACAGGTTTATCAGTGGTCTGAAGGAGGGAATCAAACCAACTGTGCAGTGTCAAAAGCCAGCTACCTTGTCTTCGGCTTACTGGTATGCTAGACTTTACGAGAAGGCTTATTTGTCCAATACCAAGAGGGCTACCATTCCCAACAACCCTGTCAGACAAGTGCAACAACAGCCAGTTCGCCCAGCTCCTATCAGAGATAACCGCAACCGAGCAGCTCCTGACAGACCAAGAGAACCGAGGAAATGCTGGTACTGCCCAGAGAATTGGTTCCTAGGCCATAAATGCCAACCTATGCAGCATGCTCTCAACATAATACAAATGCAATGTCATTCAGATGAAGAAGGAGAAGAAGACATTCAGCAAAACATGATTCCTCAAGCTCTGGCTGATAACCCTGCTAACAACAGACCAGAACAGGAGCAGGGGGCAGATGGTGGAGAGCAACTGATGAATATTTCTCAAGCAGCTTACAAAGGGTGTCCAAGTGATTCAACCATTTCACTCCTGTTGCAATTCCAAAGAACCTCTGCAATTGCCTTAGCTGACACTGGCAGCACCAACACATTCATGGACCTGCAGTTTGCCCTCCAAAACAATATTCCTATGGTACAAACAGCACAGAGAAGTGTGAAAGTTGCTGGAGGAGGCACATTATCCTCAACTGCCATAGCATACAACTGTCAGTTCTCTATACAAGGTCACAAATTCTGTACTGACTTCAGAATATTGGAGCTACAAGGATCTGACATAATACTGGGTGTCAACTGGTTTAAAGAACACAACCCAGTAACATTTGACTTCATTGATAGGCAGCTCACTATTGGCATCAAGGGGACCCTGCACACATTCAAGGATCACATGTTCCCAAAGGATAAATTCCTTATATCTTCAGATGAATGCAGTCGAATGATTGAACAGGGAGCCATGGGGTTTATGCTCATCCATGAACCTGTAGACACTGTGGAGTCACCCCTTGAGAAGGAAACTCCCTTACCTGACGAATTCAGTCACCTACTCCATCAATTTCAAGATGTGTTTCAACCCCCCACTGGGTTACCTCCTGCCAGGAATTGTGATCACCACATTCCCTTGAAACCTGGGTCAAAACCCCCCAACATCAGACCATATAGGATGTCCCATCATCAGAAAGATGCAGTGGAACTCCTTATTAAGCAAATGCTGAAGAACAAAGAGATAAGGCCAAGTAACAGCCCCTACTCCTCACCTACTATCTTGGTTAGGAAGAAGGACAAATCCTGGCGACTGTGTGTGGACTTTCGAGGTCTTAATGATATGACAATCAAGGATAAATTTCCCATTCCTGTGATTGAGGATCTCTTGGATGAATTACATGGCGCAACAGTTTTCTCCAAGTTTGACCTACGGTCTGGATACCACCAGATTCGGATGAGAGAAGAAGACATTTGCAAAACAGCATTTTCAACTCACTTGGGGCATTATGAGTATGTTGTCATGCCCTTTGGACTTTGCAACGCTCCTGCTACGTTCCAGAACTTGATGAACACGGTCTTCTCTCCTTACCTGAGAAAATTTGTGCTCGTCTTCTTCGACGATATCTTGGTCTACAGTAAGTCTACAGAAGAACACATTCACCATCTGAAAACTGTGCTCAACACACTCAGACAGCATAATCTGAAAGCAAAGCTCTCCAAATGCAAGTTTGCACAAAAGCAAGTTGATTATTTGGGGTTCATCATCTCAGGTGAGGGAGTTCAAACAGACCCTGAGAAGATCCAAACCATTGTGCAGTGGAAAATACCTCTGACAATCAGGGAACTCAGAGCTTTTTTGGGCATGACAGGCTACTATAGAAAATTCATCCAATATTATGCTTTCATCTGCCAGCCTTTATATGCAGTCTTAAAAAAGGATGCTTTTGCCTGGGGTCCTGCACAACAAGATGCCTTTGACAAGTTGAAGAAAATTATGTCCACTCCACCTCTACTGGCACTACCAAATTTCACCCTTCCTTTCACCTTGGAGACTGATGCCTGTGCAACAGGGATTGGAGCTGTATTGATGCAACAGTCCAAGCCCCTAGCTTATTTTAGCAAAAATCTGGGAGTGAACAACAGTGCTAAATCTGTGTACGAGAAGGAAGCAATGGCAATTCTGGAGTCACTGAAAAAATGGAGACACTATTTCTTAGGAAATCAGCTCATCATCAAAACTGACCAAAGTAGTCTGAAATTCCTTGGTAGCCAAAGACTACTGGAAGGAATCCAGCATAAATTGATGCTCAAGCTCTTGGAGTTCGATTTTACCATTGAATACAAAAAAGGGGTTGAAAATCGAGTAGCAGATGCTTTATCTCGGCAGTTCCAACCTGTGTCTGACAAGGACCAATGCCTCACTGTGTCTGTAGCTGTGCCTAGTTGGACTGAGGACATTACAGCTTCTTACTTACAAGATACTCTGTGCACCACACTGTTACAGGACTTAACACTCAACCCTGCTAGCCATTCCAATTTCACAGTGCAGTCTGGAGTTTTGAGATACAAAGGCCGCATCTATATTGGCTCCTCCTCCAACCTAAGAGATAAGATATTCTCTTCTTTACACTCTTCACCTCTGGGAGGCCATTCTGGGGTCAGAGTGACACTGCAGAGGATCAAACATCTGTTCTATTGGCCAAGGTTGAAACAATTTATTACATCCAAGGTAGCTGAATGCCCAGTCTGTCAAATATCAAAAACTGAAAGAGTTGCTTACCCAGGTCTCCTAGATCCACTGCCAGTTCCAAAGCAAAAATGGGCCGAAATCAGTATGGATTTCATTGAAGGACTCCCAAAATCAAGAGGAAAGGATGTTATCCTTGTGATAGTTGACAGACTGACTAAATATTCCCATTTCCTCACTCTGTCTCATCCTTTTACAGTCCAAAAGGTTGCTGATCTCTTCATGAACAACATATTCAAGCTTCATGGCCCACCATCAGTTATTGTGAGTGATCGTGATAGAATATTTACCAGCAAGCTTTGGCAAGAAATATTCAGGTCATTAAACATTTCCCTGCACTTCTCCACTGCTCACCATCCAGAATCTGATGGACAGACAGAGCGCGTGAACCAATGCCTTGAACAATTCCTCAGATGCATGGCATTTTCTGAACCTCAAAAGTGGTGTGACTGGATACCTGCAGCCGAGTGGTGGTACAACAGCAGTTATCATACAACCATCAAAATGTCACCTTTCGAAGCCTTGTATGAGTATCCTCCACCCTTGCTGACTGAATTCCCTGCTGACACTACTCTATCAGCCGAGGCGCAAGAGACCCTGCGCAATAAGGACCATATGCTGAAGGTGCTGCAACAACACCTCACTCAGGCTCAAGCAGCGATGAAGAGACAGGCCGACAAGCACAGGACAGACCGTTCGTTTGCTCCTGGCGACATGGTTTACCTCAAGATGCAGCCCTACAGGGAACACGCACTGGGAAGTGGAAACCCCCTGAAATTGGCATCCAAATGGTACGGGCCCTTCAAAATCTTGCAAACAGTTGGCAACCGTGCTTACAAGCTACAGCTTCCTGAAGGGACACAGATTCATGATGTTTTCCATGTGAACCAACTGAAACAACACTTGGGTCCTCGAGCAGTACCCAATCCGCAGCTACCACTCGTCACTCCTGAAGGTAAACTTAAGTTGTGTCCTTTAGCTGTCTTGCAACGCCGCATTGTTCCTCGCTCTGCAGGTGATTATGATGTAGCTTGCCCCCAGTGGCTTGTGCATTGGGACACTATGACAACTGATGAAGCTACTTGGGAAGATGTGGAGTTCATGACTGCAACGTTCCCGGATTTCAAGCCCTGATGTCTTGTCTTCAAGGGGGGAGTATTGTCAGGCTCCCTCTCGTTGTGTCCTGTATCTGATAAGCGTCAGTAGCGTCCGACAGCAGCGGACGGCTCAGCAGAAGGGATACCGGTTCGATCTTCATCATCTGTCTAGTTTACTTAGATTCAGTTAATTGCGCTTAAGGCGTCCATTTGTGTAATAATGATACTTTGGCTGTTTAAGCTAAACGCGTGGCCCTGCTCTTTCGATATAAAGGAGCGGGAGTGGGTGGAAGGGAGGCACGCATATTGAAAACCCTAATTTCCTGCATATCTTTCTTTCCTTGTATCTTTACTTTTCCTTAGTTTAGATCTGGCATCGGCCTCCTTCTTCCCCTTCCTGGAGATCGAAGAAGTTAGCGTCACCCGCGACCTAACACGGCGGCGGCGAGGTTGCCATTGGATCCGGCGAACGATAATGGTGGCGGGTATTCTCTTTGAATGCTTTCGTCAGAATTTTGAGGGGTCGGCATAGTTTTCCTTCCGCCTCAAGTTGGTGGACTCAGTAGTTCGTACGACAAGCTAAGATGATTCATCAGTCTAACTCATCCATTAATGGAACAACGAATTTTGATTCAAAGAATCTCCCTACGAATTTTTCCAATGTGCATTGTTTGTTCTTATGATTTCTCTCATAGAATTGCATTGCACTATGTTTTGGACACACAAAAAAATCAACCTAATCTTGCAATTCCTTTGTTTTCTGATTCAAACACTCCTTTACAAAAATTACCGTAGGTGCGAAATCATGTGGACATGATATTCTATCCTATGTTTTTCCTATTGATGTGTTTTAAGAATCCTACGAATCAAAGAGGACCTAACTTTTCTTAAACCAAAACGCAATTGCTTTGGCCAGAGCAAACCGTCGAATTCCCGATCTTGGGAAAAAAAATTATGCATTCTCGCCGATGAACCTAAAAGCCCCCCCCCCCCCCCCCCCTATTTTAAATGAAGAAAAAAGGTTATGTACAGACGTTAAAATAGAAAACCTACCTATACAAATTATACAAGGGTGTCAATCCATTCAAATAACTCTCCCTAATTTTTCCTTTCATCCTGTAAGAATGAAACATGGTGCGTGGAATTAGCTATCCACGTGCCAGAACCATGACTTGGTTTCGAGATCTTATGGGTTTTAACTCTAGCCTACCCCAACTTTTTTGGGATTGAAAGGCTTTGTTGTTATTCTTGTTGTATCCTGTAAGAATGAAGTCTTGAGTCCTGAACAAAGTTCCAACTCCAGGTAGCAAACCTTGGTCTGACCTGATTAAAGATCATATCATTCATAATCTTCCATATATTTCAGCAAGCCAACAAGTTCACTTCAAAGAAGAAAGGATGTGCAAAAGCCTTCTTTGCATGTTTGGCAACTTGTAAGATATCATCCCCTGATTGGCATTCGATCTTGAGATAGCTCCATATCTTGTGGCTAAAATTACATGAGAAAAACAGATGGTCTCTATCTTCATGAACTCTGTCAGGACACAAGACACAATGAAATTCATTGGCCACATTCCAATGCCTTCTCTACAGCATATCATTTGTGTTTAGCCTATCACTTAAAAGTAACCAGGCAAACATTTTAACTTTCATAGTGCACTTGATTTTCCAAACCCAGTTGTACACAGGGCAGACCTGTATGGTGCATGGGTGGGAGGTGGGCGGCGATACGGACGAAAGTCTTGTCCGGCTTCGGTCGGTGTCGGCGGCGATGGTGCCCGTGGGCGTCGTTCCCCTCCTTGGAGGGGTCACCGAGGTGTGTTGACATTTCCCTCACTCTCTTGGTTTGGTTGATCTCTCCGAGTGAAAGCCTAGATTCGGATTGGATTGGCGTGATCACGGCGTCCTCGACGTTGTTCCTCTGTTGGGAGCATCACATTTGGAGACACGGCTTGGAGTTTCTTGTGCTTTCCTCCGGTGCTTGCCGTTGTCCAAGGTTGAGGTTTCTGAAGCGTAATGCATGTTGTCGCCGGTGAGTCCAAGGAGGTGCCTCTCTCGGGACCGACCAAGTCCCTCCATCTACTTGCCACATCCTTCAGGCATCAAGGGTGGATGGTGCATTGATGAGGGAAGTTCGGTTGGTGTTGTCGGTCTTCGGAGGTGACCGGAGTCAGTCGAGACACGGCGATGGTGAAAGAACGTATAGTCGACTAGAGGGGGGTGAATAGGAGACTACCAATTTTAATTATTTTTCTTTTAATTTGGGTTTTAGCAAAGTAAAACAAGTTATCTAGATGTGCAACTAGATGAACAACCCTAGGTGATCAGATACAAGGAACAAGTAAATGCACAACGGAAAGTAAAGGATAGAAGTCACCGCAAGTGGACACGAGGATATGATTCCTGTAGTTCCTTCCCAAGGGAAGTATGTCTACGTTGAAGAGGTGTGGAGGCTACTTGGCCCTCCTACAAGCACGTCCGTGCTCACCCTAATCTCCGTGTGCTACTCCCGTGAGGGAATAGCTCTTTCCACTATGAGGTCAACTTGAAGGCGTTGACCAAACCTTTACACCAAGGTTGGGGCTCTCCACAATGAGTTCGAGACTCCCAACAATGTCCCGGAGCTTCTTCACAAACTATGAAGCTCCCAAACCCTCACTTGCTCCTAGAGTTCCCAAGAAACCCTAAGAGCCTACAAGATCCAAGATCCACTAGCAAATAGTGGGGGGATTCGAAATTCTTTCGGTGGAAGGCTAGATCTAGGTCTCCTACTTCACTCCTCAAAAGATCAACAAAGTTGGAGCAAAGGAGTGGGAGATCTAGGCGATTTTAGCTTGGGCTCATTAATGGAGGAGAGAGAAGAACTTGAGTCTAGAGCCTTGAAGACAAAGGAGGGAGAAGCCTCCTTTTATACTCCCCTCCTCCAATCCAGCCATTGGGGGAAAGTTTCCGCCTTGCCCGGTAGTACCAGCCCAAAGCCCGGTACTGCCGGCTAGGCTCTTCTGCGTGCGTCAACGGTCTCCATCTTCTTTCTTCAGACCCGCCTGTCCGGTACTTCCGGCGAAAGGCCCGGTAGTACCGACAAGGGCGGTACTTCTGCGAGAAGTTAATGAACTGGCTGGGTGGATTTGGTATTGCTTGGTTGATGAGAGTTGAGTGTCTGCTCAGGACCATTAACATGGTTACCTGAGTTGTTCACTTGTGGTTGGCCACCCAGGATTAAAGGGATTCAATGTTACTCTATGTTTTAGTTTGCTTCCAGTGAAGCCACTAGTCATATGGGCTCTGTCTTGATTTAGTAAGTTGAGTGGACCTGACCGGACGAACAAGCAGATGTAGGGGATGTAGGTGGGTATTGTTCAGACATGTGTATGGGAAAGCTCTTCTGAAAGATCTCGTCTCGACTCTCTCCTTTCCTTTTCACTAAATGAGTGATTAGAAAGTTTGGGTTAGTTGAGTCTAGTGGGGAAAGTGCCACAAACTCTCGAGAGTAGTAAAACTATGATCATAGCCATGTCCCCTGTTACGGACAATTTTGAGCAGCTGGACTAGGATGTCGATGGAGAATCTCATCATTCCAATCTCTTAAATAAAATTTTGATGGGTGAACAAGGGTAGGAGATACACTGGATGCGCTCCAGGAAGTATCTCATAATTAGGTGGGAAAAGAAAAATGATTTGAAAAGATAGGGCAAAATTGGCTTTACGTAAATAGCCTTGAACTCCACCTAGCCAAATAAGCATGTAGAAGTTAAGGTTCGCCATTTGAGTCCACAAGTATCATTTGCCAGATCCATTCCAATGGTTCTGACCAATTTTTGGCTGTAACCTACGCGTTGCAGGTTGTTCTGCCGAAGAGTAAGGAACGTTAGAGGTTTCGAGTCTGCAACCAACATGCCTCTCTGTGGCACATGAAGATGATTAGGCTCCATCCTATTTATGTTTTACGCTGCTAAACTTTGTAAAATGCTAGACTTCGGCTATGCAACTTGTAATGAACTATTTTTCTGGATCTTCGATGTAATAGATATTTGACGCATTTGCATGATATTACATCTTGAACTGTGGTGCTAGCTATTCGATCCAGGGACTAGCACAGAACACAGAGATCTTGGCCATTTTAAAAAGGCAAGGTCGCTACACGGTCATATGTAGGGATGCACCACTATCCACCGTCCATTTGCTTGAACCGGAAGCATTTACCTACAAGAGATTAAATCTTTGTTTTAGGTCCCGATTTTTGAATGGGTCCTCTTTTGTTAGTCACAAGGGTCTTAGAAACCCAAATAGCGCAATGATAGTCATCACCATAAGAGGTGCCAACATACTTAGCATAAACATGATCATCTCTAGTTGTCATAAGAACATAAGGGTTATATTTACCGGCAAAATTGTTGTGAGACCCACGAGGGTTCACGGTGCCGGAGCTAGAAGCAATGGTCCCAATGGTATCAACATCCAAGGGTTGTGAGATGGTTTCGGAGGACCCCACTTCCACATCCTTGTTGATGACCTCCTTACCCTTTGCCAACTCCCCCTCTTTTATGAAAACAATAGCCTTAGTGGAGGGAGTTGACATCTTCTTCTTGTTCTTCTTCTTCTTGTTATTCTTCTTCTTGGGCTCGGAGTTGAATCCAAGACCCTCTTTCCCAGAGTTCTCTTTTTGACCACTCAAAAGTTCATTGAGATTCTTTTCACCTTGAATGCAAGAGGCTAGCCCTTTCTCAAGTTGAGCTTTCAATTTACCATTCTCCTCAACAAGATTAGCATGCTCACAACATGGGTTAGAGGTAGCAACATTATCATTAGGAAGAGAGGCATTTTCTTTCACAAGTTGACATAGGAGTTGATTATGAGACTCCTTAAGAGCTTTGAGTTCTCTTTCGAGTTTCTCATTCTCTTGGATGAGTCTAGCATTGCCAACCCCTAGCTCACTCTTTTCCTCTTTAAGAACATTAGCAAGAGAAATGGAATGTTCATTATCCTTTTTAAGTTTAGCCATGTCAATTCCATAGGTTTCATCAAGATTAGCATATTTTTCCTCAAGAGCACTCCTACGAGTTTGCTCTTCTTCAAGAGCCTTAGAAAGACTTGCAATTTCATTAGCAAATTCATCACTTTGTATTTCTAAGGTAACAATTATTTCCTCTTTCTCATCTAATTGTTCAATAAGAGAATCAACATTAACTTTAGTCACACCTTTAAGTTTGGCAAGCCATTCATCTAAATCATTTGTAACTTGTGACTACTTCTCAATTTTATCTACACAATCCAACAAAGATGGAGAAGTAGATGCAATGGATTTGGGAGAAGGGGTCGTTACCGAAGTGTCATTTGCCATGAGACACGTGGGTGTTGAAGGAGCATTCTCATTGGGGGATTTAAAGAGGGATGACGGTGAAGAGGAAGAGGTAGCTATGGCGACGTGGGTGTCGCATCCCGAATTTTGGCCCTATAAAATTCTTCTTGTCAAAACCAAAATTTGGATTTGGATTTGGATCTTCTGATCTTTGCCCCTTAATTTTACCCACATTTCCAAAACCCCAAGGTTCTCAAAATATTCATCTTATCTTTAAATGCAAAAAGGGGCCTAAACCCTAGCCTTCAAAAGGAAGTGTGCCAAGGGTGACTTCAAAAAATCCCCAAAAATTCCAGAGTGATTCCCAGCTAGGATAGAACCCATTTATGCAAAAATATTGGGTGACTTGTTAAGAAAAGATTTGACCTTTTCCCTGATTTATTTTCTGCCTAAAACCCCAAAACCCTAGCTTTCCAAAGGAAGTAGGTCAAAACCATCTTCAAAAATTCTACAAAAATTCAGGGAGTATCCCCAACCAGTGTATAACCCAAATATGTAAAAATATTTGATACCTTGTTAAGAAAATATTTGATCTTTTTCCTATCTAAGTTTCTGCCAAAAATTTCGGTTATTTTGAAAACCCCATAAATCATTTCTCCTTTTTATAAAAACACCCAAAATAGGTGCACATGACCAGTACCTATCTCAGGGAAATTTTTGGGGTCAATCCAATTTAATTTAGAGCCACAAAACCTGTTTTTCCTTTTTAACCGAAGGTGTTCGATGGATTTTCTTCTTCACCCGAGTTGCAAACCAGCAGAAACACATAACTAGAAAGTTGTAGGTTTTCAATTTTTGCACCAAGTGACGCGATCAGTTTTCAATTTTGTGACCCAGGGTGAGAGAACCATCTTGATGCCGATATCGGCATGGTCTGGACAGTGGTCACCTCTGGCAAAAGCAGACCCGACGGCGCCGCCAGTTTGTGGTCGTCGCCGGTGGCCTCCCCGCTGTTCCCCCTCGCGCCCCCTGCTTCTCCTCCACCCCCCCGGACCCCCCCTCGAGCCACGCGTCGCCGCCACCTCCCTGTGCGCCGTCGGCCGCAAGACGACACGCCGCACGCACAGGAGCCGCGGGTCCCTCCCCTCGCCTGTAGCCGGCACTGCTCCCCCGTGCCCGTCGATCCTATCCACCGGCCGCGAAACCCGTCGTCCAGCCCCTGCCCTCCTCGCTCCGCGACGCGCCGCCCGCTACACCATCGACGAGATGGTCGTCGTCTCGCCGCTGCGGCCGGGACACCTCACCCCCACACCACTGTGCCCTCCACAGCATCGCACCGCGAATCCCGTCGACCAGCATCCGCACAGAGCCGCACTGCCGCCACACCATCACCGCGCCGTCCGTCGTTCCCCCCTGCCCGGCCACCGCACCTTGACACCTCGCCGCGGACCTCGTCCGGACCCCCACCGTATAGAGCTATAAAAGGAGCCCTCGGCCGCCCCAAAGAAGCACAACCACTCACCACCCCTCCCCACCCCTCCTCCTCCCGGATTGGCAACCGGGGAGCCACCAATCGCCGGCGGCAACCCCGCCTCCGCCACCCGGTCACCGACCGATTTCTCCTCCGCAGCTCTTCCCCGCACCATCTCCTCGCCTCCCCCTCCAATCCACACCACCAGAAAGCCGTAGCCGCCCTCGCCGGAGCCTAGGGTGACCTGAGCCGCCGTCCCCGTCCTCGACGGTGAGCACGCCGGCGACGACCATCCCCTCCCCTCTCTGTTTCTTTTTTTTAGGTGCATACCGGTTCGGCCCAGCAGACGCTGACCATTGGGCCCCACCGGTCAGGTTTTTAAACATTTCCAAAGCGTTTTCCTTTTTATTTTTCTCTGTTTTTTTGAAATGGCAGATTCTAGGTCAAGCTTTGGGAGGCCATATCTCTCTCAAAAAAATTCAGAAAATTATGAAACCTTTTGCAGTAGCTTTGTTTTGAAATTCTCTATCCAATAGCACTGGTTTTGAAATATTTGAAGCTTATTTGCTTGGGAAGTTGTTGAGTAACTTTTGGAAGGTTTATAATGCCTAGTTTTGATTTCTTTAATAGATTCCGACCTTTTTAACGAAGGAGAAGTTGATCCCACACCGGAAGGCAAGCCATCAGCCCCCAACCATCTGTTTCCAAGTTGCCGAAGCCTTGTTTAACTTGTTTGCTAATTGTTTGAGCGATAGTTGCATCTCACATGCTTATTATTTCATGCTTATGATTTCATGCAATCTATTGTTGTCACCATTATTTCATGTCTATTATTTTATGTGAGCCGTCAATGCTACTTCTATTTCTGCAATACGATAAACTCATGTTCCGTGAGTTGAGTTCCGGTACCCCGTCTAAATACACGTTGGGTCCTACCCAAGGGGATTGAAGCGGCTACTTTTCTGTAGAGTTGTGGCGTTGTGTTGGATGGTACCATGCACCACTCCCCATTCCGGCGACGATGGACTGGGGAAACCGCCGCAGTCAATGGAATGGAGGAACGGAATCGCGTGGACGCCTCCACTAACTTATGTAGTCGACCCGTGGCTGCTACTGGCCGGAGACACCTCCGCCCTCGCCCGGTTGACGCTAACCGATTGTTTTATTTTATTTTCTTACTCGACCCGTGGCTGCTACTGGCCGGAGACATCTCCGTCCTCGCCCGGTTGATTTTGTTATTTCATTTTACCCAACCTGTGGCTATCACTGGTCGGAGGAAACTCCATCATCGCCCGGTCGGATTGTTCTTTTATTTTCCTTACCAACCTGTGGTGGCATCACGTCACCCGGTTGACTTTACTTTACCTTACTCAACTGCTATGTGATTATTTTATGCTCATGTATATCTTGTGGACTAACGTTTATTGCTGTCTTGTGGTTGAGAATAAAATTGACTAAAAAGATAATCACCTCCGTCGACTAGATTGAGTCTTATAGTGCCACTCGCCAAACACACCCGCACAACCATGCGTCGTTGAAATGGGCAGACCATAGCTTAGTAGCCTATCGAGCCCCTTTTGATGCTACCCACTTGGCAAGTCTAGTCGGTTACTGCATAGTTGTGGTCGGGGCTAGTCTTGTGAAGGTTCCGGAGCTAGGCGTTGCTCATGAGTTGGGGACGTGCCGGATTCACTTCGTCATAAGACTTAGCCCGAGTGGTAAGTCGGTAGCTACACAAGGAGTGTCTTGGTAGAGCAGACGGCTACGGGGGAACAGGTTTGTGCGGCAGGTACCGGTTGTACAAGCTTAGACCCCAACGTGTGGATAAAAGTTACAACCTCTCGAGAGTGTCAAATCTAGAATCTAGTATTGTTCCTACCTAAGGAACGGTGTTGGGTCCAGTCACACTAGAGTCAGTCCAGGTCGAACACGGAGAGATAAATTTTCTAAGTAGTCAGTCTTGGCTAAGGTTAAATGAGCTGAAAAGTGGACCATAGTTGGTCAAAAGCTGAGCCTTGAAATGGACCAAAGTTGGTCAAGCTTGAGGACCTATGTGTAGGAATATCGTTTCGTGGGAATGAGACTCGTTCTCATAATCCACGGTTTCGTCACAGGTAAGTAGGTAAGTTAAGTCCAACCGTTTAGCTTGGACTCGCACCTTACCCTACTGCACCCATGTCATGCCATATAGGATCGTTGGTTATGGTTGATTGTGGATTGATGTCTTGCGAGTACATTCCATGTACTCACCTGGCTTTTCATGTGGCCAGATCCTCCTACCCCCGTCGCTGAGTACCCCGTGTACGAGAACTAGACCCGGTATCCAGGCAGAGCCCTGTGGAGTTAGGCCCTCTTCGTCGCACACTTCCGCCAATCCGCTGACGCCCTCTGATGAAGTCATGTTCGATAAATAATGTACAAACTGTTGTGTGCGCTAGGGCGCAGCCTGGTAATGAGACCCTTGTAATCCATCGTCGGTTCTCCGACTCCTTAATAAAGTGGTTATGTTCTGTTATCAAGTTGTAATATATTCAGTGCTCCTGGGGCTGATATATGGGGTAACTCGGTCTCCGGATCGGGGTGCCACAGTGGGCCACACCTACAACTTCATATTCGTCTTCATCACCGGACATGTACTCTCCTTCAACTTTTCTCTCTTGAGAGGCAAAGGCATTGGGCACCTTCTTCTTCTTGATGAAGTTCTTGCTTGGGAGAAACTTTGACTTGTCCTCACGGATGAGTCTCCCCCCCATGCTCTTCTATATTCTCAAAGGGGCAACTCATGATAAAGTGGTTGACATTACCAAAATTATAGCAAGTCTTGGCCTTGACTCTTGGTTCACTTCCTCTTGGTTGGGGCCTTCTCTTGCCATTCTTCCAATATGTGTCCGCGGCAAGAGATATCACTTCATGAAGCCCGCGAATATCATACACTTCATCCTCATCACACTCATCATAGTCATCATCATCTTCTTCATGGGCAACGGCTCTCGACTTCAAAGCAAGGGTGGATGGAGCTTGAGCAAGAGCTCTTTGATAGGCATGAGAAAAATCGGCATTCTTGTTGATGATGCCAATGGAAACGAACTCATTTAGGACGGTGTTGGAGTCCATGGAGGCGAAGTCCGCTCTTGACCGTATGGTAGTGGCCAAAGATTTCTTGAAGGGGGTGATGGCCTTGAGAAACTTCCTCTTGATCCATGCATCAGCCACTTGCTTGTCACCGTACTCGGTCAATGTCACGGCGAGGGCCGTAAGTCTTCGATATAGATCTTTCGGCGACTCATCGTCTTGCATCACGAACTCTTCGGCTTGATCCAAAGCGGTTTCATACTTGGATTGTTGGATGCTTTTGTTACCCAAGAAGAGGGTGTCGAGCTTTTTGACAAGCATCATTGGCGGTCTTGCACATTTGGATGTGTGGGAGGGCGGTGGCATTGAGTTGAGAGTTGATGTCCTCCCTTGGTGTCAAGTTGTTGGGATCCACTGGATGAAATCCTTGCTCTACAATTCGCCACAAGTGAGTGAAAGAGCTTGACATATGAGAGAGCAGGGGGCATGTTGTTTATGTGTGGCATAGAGACGATGGGGTGGATGTTGTTGTAGATTTCCCCCGAAGGAATTTGGGCAAAGATGCCCGGAGAACTCTTAGGGTTAGTACCACTCTCTTTGTTTGGTTCTCCACTCAAGGTGGGGTTAGCGAGAGTATCACTACCACCACCCTCGATGGGAATGAGACGGGGGCTAACTCTAGGAGTTTTCCCTAAGTATTCCTCGAACATCTTCCGCATCGTATCACCAAGGTTAGCATTGACATTAGCGGTGATGCTTGTCTCAAGGGTGTCAACCTTTGTGGCAAGACCACCGATAGCGTCTTTGACGTAACCTATAGTGGCCGGTGCTTTGGAATCCTCTTTTTCGGCCATACTCTCTTAGGTTGTTAAACCTTTGATAAGAGACGAGGCTCTGATACCAATTGAAAGAACGTATGGTCGACTAGAGGGGGAGTGAATAGGAGACTACCAATTTTAATTCTTTTTCTTTTAATTTGGGTTTTAGCAAAGTAAAACAAGTTATCTAGATGTGCAACTAGATGAACAACCCTAGGTGATAAGATACAAGGAACAAGTAAATGCGCAACGGAAAGTAAAGGATAGAAGTCACCGCAAGTGGACACGAGGATATGATTCCCGTAGTTCCTTCCCAAGGGAAGTACGTCTACGTTGGAGAGGTGTGGAGGCTCCTTGGCCCTCCTACAAGCACGTCCGTGCTCACCCTAATCTCCGTGTGCTACTCCCGTGAGGGAATAGCTCTTTCCACTATGAGATCAACTTGAAGGCATTGACCAAACCCTTACACCAAGGTTGGGGCTCTCCACAATGAGTTCGAGACTCCAAACAATGTCCCGGAGCTTCTTCACAAACTATGAAGCTCCAAAACCCGCATTTGCTCCTAGAGTTCCCAAGAAACCCTAAGAGCCTACAAGATCCAAGATCCACTAGCAAATAGTGGGGGGATTCGAAATTCCTTCAGTGGAAGGCTAGATCTAGGTCTCCTACTTCACTCCACAAAAGATCAACGAAGTTGGAGCAAAGGAGTGGGACTTCTAGGCAATTTTAGCTTGGGCTCATTAATGAAGGAGAGAGAAGAACTTGAGTCTAGAGCATTGAAGACAAAGGAGCGAGAAGCCTCCTTTTATACTCCCCTCCTCCAATCCAGCCGTTGGGGGAAAGTTTCCCGCCTGCCCGGTAGTACCGGCCCAAAGCCCGATACTGCTGGCTAGGCTCTTCTGCACGCGTCAACGGTCTTCGTCTTCTTTCTTCAGACCCGCCTGTCTGGTACTTCTGGCGAAAGGCCCGGTAGTACCAGCAAGGGCGGTACTTCCGCGAGAAGCTCCGGCCCAGTTCTGTGAACGGGCGGCGAGGTTCCAGTAGCCCTTTTTCTAACCCGGAACTGAGTCCGGTAGAGACCCCGGCACCTGCATCCGGAAATTCCGGCCAGAGGCCCGGTAGTTCCGGCCAAGCCGGTACTACCGGTCCTAGTTCCGGTCTACTTCCGGAAAAAGGTCCCGAGGTTCCAGTACCCCAGATCCTTCGTCGGAAGTAGGCCGGAACAAAACCCGGTACTACCGGCATCGCCGGTACTTCCGGCCAGAGGCCCAGTAGTTCCGCCCGACATGGTACTACCGGCCAAGTTCCGGTCCACTTCCGGAAAAGGTCCCGCGGGTTCCAGTACCCAGAGTCCTTCGTCGGAAGTAGCCCGGAACCAAGCCCAGTACTACCGGACGGGCCGGTACTTCCGGCCTGATGCCCGGAACATCCGGCCACTGCTGTTTTCACAGCAAGAGACATCTTTCGCGCTTATCCTTTTTGGATATGTTTTCCTGCACAACTAGGGAAACATCATTAGAGCACTTAGTTGCATTGTTGTCAACATCAAAACCACTTGGGGTAGATCGTGTCCTTTCAGATGGTGCTCAATGTAGGACAAGCTCTTTCGTTTTGTAGTTTTCATGTCGGTGGTGGCTGTCTTCGTACTAGCCGAATGTGGAGTGCGTTATACGCTCGTTGTTCGCAGCGAGTTGTAATCGTCTTGCTCTGTTGGGTTGTGTCGTGTGGGGTGATGTCTGCTCTTTCTTGAGCATGTAAATATTTTCTTATCTATCAATGCATCGAAACGCAAAGTTTTTGTATTTTCGCGAAAATAATCTCCTTGCTAAGTGATCTTCGTCTAAGGCAATGTAGCCAAAATTCTAATATTACATGTAAAATGTTGGTACATGCATTGTTTCTGTCCCAATGCCGTCAGCAGTGGAGTTCTTGGGTTTGGGTTCAAAACACTTCCAGTTTTTGAGCCATGACAGCTATCCATAGTGGAGCTCTCGATGTCAGGTTTCAGATCAGTATGATTGGTTCTGTTGGCCACACAAGGCATGACTCCAACCTTCTGAACAGGGTTCCAACGTTTTTCAAGATATGAAAGGACAACAAAAATTTATTTGTGCTCTTGGAGGTTTCAACATTTCACTGTAATCACACATTGCCTTATCAGAAGTAGCTGGAAGTGAACACGTGCTATTATGCTGGTGTCCTTTGATAAGAATGTGCAAGCTAGTATGCTGCTAGTTGTTATTACCAGTGAAGAAACGATAACTACTGGAATACGTTTTGTCGTTACAAATTGCCATGATCTTTCACTCACCTCAACGGCTGATAATCCTTGGAAGTTGGAATGACCTGTTACTGAATAGTAAGCATCAATTGATGACATTTTTGCAACTCCTCAAAGATGACCGTATATGTTGGTTCTCTATGTTTTGGATCATATCATTTATGCCCCTGAAGCTGGACTGCACATGTTCACTTACAGCTACTTCTGAGTTTTAAGAGTTTTTTTTAATGGAGACAAAAGATTTGCCTCTATCCATTAATTAAGAGAGAATTGACAGAAAATGTAAAAGATGAAACATGAAAACGACTACTCTCCCAAAATTATACTCCCTCCGTTTCTGAATGTAAGGTGTATAGTTTACTGGCACGAATATTTAGACATGTAAATTTTGTACACGGTGGAATCATTTCAGATGGAGAAAATCAGGGGAGAGGAGTTTCTAACAGCCACAAATTAAAAACAATCCGTCAAATCTATCCGTGGAGGGATTTAACTCATCTTTGGAGTGGTAAAATTGTCTAAAAATCGCAATACACCTTATATTTTGGAATTTTTCTTAAAAAACTATACACCTTACATCAAGGAGGGGGGGAGTAGTGTTGAAGTATATATGTGGATTGCTTAGCCATTTCCATTAGTTCAGATTTTTTGTTAATTTGTTAGTGCATGAAGCTTGACATGGTATCGAAGCCGTGAGATCTTAGGTTTAAATCCTGATTTTCACATTTTATCTAAAAATTGTTGCCCCCCTTTGTGCACGTGTTGACTTGTCTTCCCCATCACACGTGAAAGGGGGTGTGTTGAATTATATATGTAGATTGCATAGTCTTTTCCATTAGTTCAGACTTTTGGTTGCATTACTTAGTGCATGAAGTTTCACATACATAACTCAAATGTGTCGCACCCGCGGATACCCAAAGTCGTGCCTCAGTCTTGATAATGTTGAGAATGATGGGCGGCGGTGCAGATTTGTTGCAGAAAACCCTCGTGTTTCTCTTCATCATAAACCATTTCCTTCACAAGTCCATTATGCACCACAAGGACAACCGTTATTTCAAAAGGGATGGAATGTCAGGTACTAGAGGGAGAGGATTAGATGTTCAGGACGAGAAGAAACCTGATCTACGGCTATCTTCTTTTCACCTATATTACAGTTTGTACTTTTATATATAAGGCCATTGTAACCAGAGGAGAGAGTATCGATCATATGCCGAAACATTGGAATATATAAATATATACATAGCTCGCGTGTTCATGTTCCTCCGATTCATACACTTTTCCTCAACTCCGTGTGCTTACATGTCAGATCCATCCGGTGTATGATACACCAACAAACTGTGCACCAGTCTGCTCCACCCCGCCGCCACGATGGTGGGAAATCCTAGAAGATCACCACTACGATCGCCTCACTCTATTTCATTCTTCCCTTTCTTTCCTATATATGCAACCAAATCGCCGATGATGCAAAAGAGCTGGCCGTAGGGGTTAAGTGAAAAATTCACACAAACAAGAAATGAAGGTGTACAAGACAAGTTCATGGATCCGGTCATCTCTTCAAAGGCCAAGTGGGTGTCAACAGAAATACGTTCACTAACCAATGAGTGAACTTTCAGTATACAGATTACGGGGGAAGTAACCTCTGGTGCAAATTATGGTTCATGACAGACGTGGACGACGTAAGCAGGTGTAATTCCACTTCAGTCCTTGAAGAACACCCACCTTGTCTGCCACTCCAACATTAGGCTTTGCCAGATTAAACATGTCGTCTCTCAAGCTGCAATACGAAACGATTTGGTCCACTGGCAATCCACAATAATCCAAGAAACAAGACCCAAAGAAATTTCAGCTGAGACTCACCTTGACCACTCGTCTGTTTTCTTTGCATGCAACTCAACAGCTTTGTATAATCTATCAAGGGTGTACAGAGTCATTCCGAATGTACAGCACGCCTCCTCCTCCTGTGAAGCAGGAAATTCAGGGAATCACAGGGCAGTTCTCGTGGCCCTCTCATAATGGAGAGGATTGTGCAGATTAAATATACCACCGACAAGCTCAATAATCGTAATTAAGCACGATGATCATAATTAAGAACCTAGTTAAAGACCAACAGGAAGCCCAATCCGACCTAAAACTTGAAATTAATATGAGTAAGCATCATAATAAATATGTAGAATAGACTAAGCATCTAGATCAAATTACCATTTCATTGATCATGTGTTTCTCAAACTCCTTAAGTCTTCTCTCTACAGCTATGAGTAGCTTCCACCGCTGCTGCTGTGCAATCCTTCCTTTTCCCTCTGCACCTTGGTCCTATATATTATAATCAAATTAATAGTTAGATATATTTAAATAGCGACCCTCTTAAATTCCCAACACACACCTGTTCACGGTTCAAATAACAAATAGGACATGTCCATGGTGCAGATTGTACAGATGTAAGATATCAAGGTCTCGCTGTCTCAGAGACCTACAACTACTCGTGCCATATGCCTCAAATGTGTTGCAATCAAGAACATAACGACAAAAGTCTATATACGTACATGCATTGCCCATGCTCGCACTACAAGGAGCAGCAGAAGGAAAGAGCAAATGCAGGCAAAGCTGCAAGAATAGCAAAATTTATCTCATTTGCCTTAAGAATCTGATCCAGTTCCAGCATTGCCCTGCAATTCAATTATCTCTGGCAGTAAATATATGTACAAAAATATATAATATACGCATGGTTAACCAACATTTAAGAACTTACTCCTGAAGATCCAGTTTTAGCTTCTGAACCTGAAATGCAAAAAACTGAAGGTGAGAAAAATGGACATTAATATGAACTGAATGCACAAGAAAAAATAACCTGAATAAGCATTGCACGTGCTAATTCTCCTTTCAACATATTTCTAATTGGATTCATTGATTCCTTCTCGTATCTGCATTAAAGTACATATAGCTCAATGCACAAATAAACAGGATCAATGTGGTCCCTTTTCATTCATTACTCAGATGGTTGATACAATGTAAACTGTCAAGTCTGAATGAAAGAAACACCGTCAAGCATATTTACCCATGAAGTGATGATCCAAAACAAGTAAATGCACAGAAAGGCTTGATATATATGCAGCATATATAAAGTAGTTATGAACGCAAAGAATATCTGTAAAGTGTGAGACACTCCAGATGCACTTGCACATATACGGTGTGCTAATAAATTGAGATAGATGACGTGATTAAGAGTTGATTTGGCATGATAAATTGTATTTGTATCAATAGCTACTTCGAGCCATGCTATACAAACTGATTGCTAGCTTCCTGAAGCTTGCTAAATAATAATAATTTAATTCAGTTCAGTTAGAATTATCAATAATAAATAATAATTTTAAATGCAAACCAACTATTAAATAATAATTCTATGGGGTGAAATTACTAATTTTGCTATACATGTCAACAATGTTTTGAACAATGAGTATGATTATTGATAAATACCAAGGCCAACAATCTTGAATTTGATATTATGAAGATTAATAAATTCATCTCAAACATCCAACTTCCAAACATGACCATTATTTCATCAACTTACAAACTTTTACTAAAGCACAAAATCCAAATCTTAACAAAATTCGAGTTGAAGTTGGATGGTCCAAATGGTAGCTAAGCCTTTTGTGGTCAATTGTTCGCTTTAGTTGCTGCAAAGTGGCAAATACGACTCGATGGCAACCAGGAAAACACCTAATGTGAAGCCTTATGGAGAGGTTGTTTATGCCCCTATATATCTTTTTTTTCCTTTTTTTTCTAGGTTTTCCCTAGTGCCTGAAAAATAAAATTATTAGCGGCCACCACTTTTTAACTTCTGTGAACAAAGGATCAAAAGTTCATGCACATAACCAAAAGGTGCAGACAATATATTCCTTTAAAAGGCAGCAGAAAAAGGGTGCAAAATGTAGTATTCCTCCAGAGAGCAACATGAAATCACGATATGAAAAACTGGAAGAAACTAAATATTACAGGTGGCCGTTGAACTTGCAACATTTGGCCTAAGATATGTATGAGCATGCCACAAGGTATACATAGTTAAATGTTCAAAAGTCTTACCTTTTCATTACAATCTCCAGCAACTCTTGCGGTGATGAATCTTCTAGCAGATTTTGTTCTGAAGTTTGCTCAACAAAGGCAATCAACATCCTATAAATTAAACAAGTAATAGGAAGGTAAAAATAATTGAAAATGTGATTTACAGTACTCCATGTATTTCAGAACATAAATGAAAACACAGAAATTTTACATATTCGACAAATAGACTTGCACTCTGACAGATTACGCCACTAAAAAACAAAACAATATTACCAATAATAGCAAAATAAAAGTACAGGAAGAACGGCATTTAGGTGCTGGGAACAGCATTTAGGAAGAACAGCATTTATATGTTACTAATGGATGTGGTTTATATGTTCAATCCCACAAATGTGATGTAAACAGGTTAGACCAGCAAAACCTAGTTTCGATGCGCAGTTTCATAGACTGTAGATTTATAAGTTGTAACTTTTGGTTAACCTAGTTTGACAAGAAAACTGTAGGAACATAGAAAACTAAATGCTCAGATTCGCTTAAACTTAAGAGGAGTGCTTCTATTCTCCAGAACTTTATTTGCACAGATCTTAAAGTGTCCCTAGGTACTTAGCGCAAGGGAAAGTCAGTCATTTTTTTCCATAGCACTACGGCTACAGCCTGAAGCCCAAGTCCTGATCCGCATGATCTGTTCTCTCCATAACCGTCGCGATCTCTTGCTTCATTGAATGGCCCCTCCACCAATGCAGCAATGACGCCAACCGAATCCGAGTATCCGATGATGCACAGCTTATACAGTTTATTCATTGGCCTTGTGCTAAGACAGAGATCATGTCTTGCGCACCGCCATTGTTGTGAGTTGCGAAAACAATTTTACTGGACCTGTATCCATCAGCGTCACCATGGTTGCCGATATTCCGTCGTCGATGCTCTCATCAATTACAATTTACTGCACACCATGGTGAATGCTCACAAAGATGCCACGCGATCAGTAGCCGCCATGAACGGCAGGCATCAGATTACCCATGATCAGACTGGAGGTCGAACACAGCACTTCAACGAGGAATTTGTTCTGAGGGTGAGGATGCACGGAAAGCCGGGATCATCGTCTCTTCAGAACGTCTAAACCCAGGTAGTTTCCAGAAAAGTGCTTGCGGGCTGTCCACGGGTTCGGACATGGGTTGCCCATGGGTTTGGTCTTTGGATGCAGATCTTAGTGGGGTGTAGTGACCGAACTACCTTTTCATTAAACCAGGCTAGTGGATTAGTTCCTCTAGTCACAGCCCTTGATTTTCTTTAGTTTTCGTGAAAAAATAGTCGGAAAGCATTGAAACACCCCTCTAAACTTAAACATAAGCACTCCATATTAGGGTGTAGCTAAAAGATGAGTAGGTTGCAATGGGCACGATGCCAACCTGTTTGATTTGAAGTTTTTGCAACTAAATAAGTTCATATTTCGTGACACTGTTCGTTGGATACATACGGTGGCTTCAGTTATCGGCCGACCATTATCTCAACAACCTATGTTCCTCCTTTTCGAAAGGAATGCGGCCGGAGCCTGCATCGATTTTATTTCGGAAAAATAAGAACCCGAATTCACGTCCATTAGGACTTGAACCCGGGTGGCTGGGTTATAAATCCACTCCTCTTACCTGGTGAGGTATGGTCACTTCTTAGTATATATATCTTACTCCCTCTTCTCAGAAAAATGGTTAAATTCCTTGTGAAAGGTAGCGACTGGTGCCTAGTCAGGTATTGTCCAGAGCAAAGATTGTTGTGTACCGTCTGTCTGCCTTTAATCGGTTAGACCACGATGGAACCAGACGGTTTCACATTAAAATGGTGGGCAGTTCAGCTGCCTGCACTTGAATCACAGCACAAAAATAAGCAGCATCAAGACTCGAACCTGGAACCTCTAGGCTACAACGTGCACCTTCTAATCGCCTATAGCACAACAGCTGGCGCATAGATGGTTTGATGTCAGTATTGTGCAAAAAGGCCTACTTAACCCTATATTTCTTGACCCTACTACAAGAAATGACAAATCTTTCATAGTGTTGAACCGCAACATATTGACCAGGTCGGTCACCGCTGCAGTTTCTGACACTATGCTTTGGCATAGGGCAGGCATTAAAGCAGATGTGTGCCATGGAAGTAGTACGTAGCAGGCAAGCTACTATTCACGACCGCATGTTACCCCCCCAGCTCTCAGTTTACTTAGCCTTGAAGTCATGCCTAAGAGTTTGAGTTAGACTGGATTGCTAAGGACAGCATCATATTAAGGAAAAGTTATCCGGCCATATAAAATGGTGTGCATTTTATTACTCGTAAGAACAAGCAAGCAGAATTAGTCTAGATTACTACATCCTAATCAGAAATCCTCTCTCGTAATACTATGATTATTACTAGTGCTTCCTAATCATAAGTCATCTCTCTCATCTGTAGTATATTTCTCCCCATTATTTAGTATTTACTGTGTCGTGAACTAAAATTCATGACAATCATGTACTACTTCTAGACTGCAAGTCATTCCCCAAATAATTTCACATTCAATAAATGGAAAAGGCTTTGCAGTAGAGGATGTGACCCAAATCCAAATCACAAGTATGCCTGGTACATTGGTGAAACCACATATATACTGATATCTTAAAAAGAGTACACACTGTTCAATTGCTTCCAAATTATTTTGGTAAGCAGGTGAAACTTAGCTAAGGCATATGGGTATTAATTCAGCAACAGTATTGTGCTCATATTCAAGAGAAAAAAAAAAAGCACACATTAGATTCACGAAAGAGCCGCCAGCACAATGGCTTGGACATATTAGAGAAAGGCAGCACTGGGTAATAACCTGTGCAATGATTCTTCGGTTAGTTGGACCTCTTCCTTTTCCATTACACGTTTATCTGTTCGCTTGAATGTCTCGAATAGCTCGTCTCTAATAGAGATGACCTAACAATTGTCAAAACATATAAGGTAGTCATCATGTGAGCGCAATAACACAAGTGACTTCCAAATTAAGAAAACTGCCTGCTTGCAGAAGAGCTTTTTAGAATTCAATTGTTCCAAATAAAATCGAACGAACAGTATTTAGACGATTAGAGGGTGCATATAAGTTCCATGGAGTATATATGATCATCTATTAAAGTATGTACATGTTAGTATGTGCAAATGCGCACATGAATTCACTTTGATGCAATATGTTAAAATCATAAGATGCAGCATGCTTCTCTTTTCAGTTATGTGTGTTTCCTTTTTGGCAGACAAATATCTGGCATAAGTACAACACAAACCAAGGCTTCCTGCAGGACCTCACATGATATCTTATATAAGTAAATGTACAGCTAACAGGAAAAGCCTTTATCTCCATGAGATTGCTTGATTTCACTAGAACATATATACAGAAAGTATCTTACTGGTTTCTCAACATGCTCGTCCCAGAACCCAACCACCGACTCCTTGGCATCTTGAATCCAGTTGTCTAGGTCAGAACTTCCCATCAAGCTACTATGGCGTAAAAGCCATAAGGAACATGCAGAGAGACCAATTGCTCCACAAGTGTAAGGTAGCCAGTATATGGTCAAACTTCTTGGTTTTTTATGGCTTGAAAGCTATCACAGAAAAACATACTTCAGAAAAATTATGCAACGCTAAGCAAAATGTACTTTATATGAGATACAAGTTACACATTATTACTAGTTTATCCACGTGATTATTTGTGATGCCCCACGTGTCACATTTTTCATTCTGTTATTGGTGCTATACCATAGACTCGTAAGCCTACCACTAATTTGTTGTAAGAAAGCATTTGTTCATGGAACAATATTTGCTAACTGGCATGCAGATATAAATACTTAGTACAGGAAGCCCAAACAGATACTATAAAATATTGAAATTATAACCTTAGTAACTCTTCAATAACACAGTTGAACAGTAATATAAAACCTGGGTGTTTTTAATGAACTTATGAGTACTTCCTCCGTTCGAGATTATTCCGCCTTGATTAGTTGATTATGAGAACTTTGACCGTGAGTATTTCCTAGTTATCTAATTAACCAATGATGATTTCGGATTCATTAAGACAGAAACAAAACAAGTTCATTCACATCTAAGGTTTCATGTCTCGCCTAAAGGAGTCGTCGTCGTATTATCCCCTCAAGAGTGTTCATCCTCTAATGGTCTAGGATCATTGTGCTAGGAGGTTGAGAAGACGATGATCTCACATGTATAATTTTTGATATGAGAGTTGCTTACTTGAGAGTTAACAAAACTATCTAACTTCTGGAGGTTTTGATAGACCAAAGTTATCGCATCTGTTGATAAGGCCTCAGTCCATTGTGGACTCTCAACATCAACTTCTGGCAATTTTTCAAAGATAAGTTGAGATGAGTTTCCGTTTTGCCCCTGAAAACAAGTGTTTAACTGATTAAACTACGTAACATCAAAGACGCAAAAACATGTTATAAGTCCAAATATAGGGAGAAAAGACATTTCATACCTCACTAGCACCTCTAAGTGATGCCTCCAATTTGGAGAAGATTGTGTTCAAAAGAACAAATAGTGTATATAGCGATTTATCTGAACTTTCAGTTAATCCTCCTCTGCAATTATCAATTTCGGAATAAACCTGTAGAAGAGGCAATCAGAGTTTAAGTTCATGTATATGATAAGTCATGTAGCACCAAGCAATATCATCAAAAAGACAAAGAAATGTTCGTATAAAATTAGACAACAGCAGTACAAGAGGTTTTTCCGTTTAAGAGTACAACAACATGGCTGAGTATAAAAATACTATCCAAATCTTTATTATACTTCACACGAGCATAATATTGTAATCATAGGAACGTTGTTACTTTATCACGATAAAGATGTTAGACTAACAAACCTCAGCCAGAAATGCAGCCAAGCGATTCTGCATACTCGTCAGGACAGCAATTTTTGTTGAGACCATATCAGATGCAGAGTTTAAAAGGTACTTGGATGGACTTCCGTTGCTCCTGAATCTAGTGAGAGTTTCGCGTGTTGCTTCAACAAAGGCTCTTGGACCTCTTTCAAAGATCATAAAGTACATTTTGTGTGAATTTGATGCCTACAAAAATCCATAAGCAAAACAGGTAAGCAGCACAAACAATAAGATGCATTTCTCTGCATATCAACATGGTAGAGAAGAATTCAAAGTTATGAATTAACTTAATACCTCAGCTTTGGGCTTCCAATAAAGTAAGCTTTTCTCAATACTGTGCATATTAGACAAAGTGTGTTGCACGATATCTTCTAAGATGGCAAAAGCTTTGGGCATCTCCTTGGCAATCCTGCAAATAACGTTCATTCAAAAACATTTCAAGTAATTCTGCATAAACACCAAACACCAGCCAGATGGTCAGATCTATGATGCGTTAGCCAAGTAATAGAGGTGGATTGCCTATATTTGCGTCGAGTGATTCCCGACCACATTTCTACAAGTTATTCACAGATCATTTCGCAACCAGTGACACTAAATCCGCACAAATCTAGTTTGTTCTGTCCGCAGTCAACGAGAACACAAAGCAGAGCAACTACTCCAGCAAAATCCTGCACGTCCTGGGGATCACAGGCGCGACAGCGATTCGAGCAGGGTTTCTCACCGGGCGGAGCTTCCGGCGTCATCGTAGATGGGGAGTGGGAGAGCAGGGCGTCGGCGGTAGCGGCGGCGTCTACGGCCCACGAAGAGGCTGCGGAGGACACCGGAGACGGCGGCGAGGAGGATAGAGTTCGAGAGCGGAGGGAGGCGGGCGGCGAGGGAGCTCCATCCGCGAGCTAGCTCTGCCCGAGCGGCGAGAGCGAGGTTAGCGGCCTCGGGCGGGTCGCCTGAGTTAGGGCTCCGCGGCGGCGAGGTCGCCATGGGGATCGGGAGACTGTCCGGTTTGAAAGCTTTTTCTGGAGAGAGAGAGAGAGAGAAGGCTTGAAGCTTTCGTTGGGTTTTTGGGTGGGTTTGGACTTTGGACATCGAAGCGGCAGCACCATCGTGGCCTACTTTCCCTTTTAAGAAAAGAGCGAACAAAAAAACGAAACTGCTCTTTTCGTTTCAAAATAATTGAAATTGTAGGTTTGTCCTACCTGAAACTAATTTAACTTCACAAAAATTAGTCCTATAAGAAAGAACCTCGTGGTATTTTTCGTATTTCATAGAAGAATAATGCAACATCACTGAAATCAATGGAGGAGCCAGCCTTTTGACTATGTGTAGTACAATAGAAAGTTGAGTAGTAAAATACATGTATTTATATCATTTATTATTATTTTTATTAATTTTTGCTTGTATTACTAAAAAAACTAAGTAGTCAATTGACTATACAACTCTAGTGTGGCTCTGTCATTGACTGAAATTGAAAGCATGAGGACTTAGAGGTGCCTTACTGTTGATTTTGCCTTATAAGACAAAAGAGTACCTAAATAGGTGCGCTTTTAGCTTTGCCTTTTCGCACCAAACACCCATTTTGACTCGGGAAACCAACCCCTCCCAACACTAATGTTATGTTTTAGAGCAACTCCAGCCGTTGGCCCCCCCAGGTCGAATTGCCGGCGTTTTTTTGGCCCGCTCGGGGGGCCTCCGACGGAAAAACTCGGCCTGGGGACCCGGCGTTTTTTGGCGAGTTTTGGTCGATAAATAAGTCGTAGAACCTCATTTTTATAGCAAATTCCTTATTTTTAAAGTAAATTTATCAGTTGTATCAAATAGTTCGACAGAAAAATTAATACAAATAGTTTAACAAATCATAAATTTTAAAACAAGTTTTTTAAGACAAATTACATAAACCTAGACCTCGCCTTTGCGCCTCCACAGGTGCTCCACCAGATCTTGCTGCAATTGCTGAGAAACTACTGGGTCTTGGATCTCCTGAAACTTTGCAAGGTAGGCAGTCCATGATGCCGGTACAGGCAGACACCGGCTCTCCTTCGGATCCTCGCCCACGAGAGGACCCTGTCTGAAGTATGGCACCTTCTTCTCCTTCTCATCCACTGGATATTTCCGCTCGCTCTCAATGATCATGTTGTGCAAGATCACACAACAATTCATCACCTCCCACATCTGATCTTTCGACCATGTCATAGCGGGATACCGGACAACAGCAAATCGAGCTTGGAGCCCACCAAATGCCCACTCGACATCCTTCCTGCAAGCCTCCTGGCACTTGCCATGCACAATCTTGAGGAAGAGGTTCCGGTTCATCCTGAAACGGCGTCGAAATGTCTTCTCACCGTGCAATGGATCTCGGCGAAGTAGTCGGCGTACAACATGCAATAGCCTTCCGCACGCTGTTGTTGCTTGCTCTTTTGGCGACCTTGTGCCGAGCCACCGCGCTTCGGTTGTGCATTGGCGGCGTACAGGCCGGCCAGACAGGCGAGCATCTGCAAGTGCTCTTCGTCGTCGGCGGCGGCGCCGTCGGCTTCCTCTTCCATCAGAGCGGCGAGCATCTCCTCATCGTCGGAGTCCATCTCAGGCAAAACGTCGAACAACTCGCGGGCAGGGTGGGCGCGAAGCTTGATCGCGACGGCGATTCACCGCGAAAACTCGGGCAGCGGCGGATGGGGGGTGGGGGGATTCGGTAGGCCGTGCCATCGCGGTGGTTGGTGGCCTATTCTGGCGGCGCGTTCGCGGCGGAGGGGAGGAGGTGGTGCCGGCGGCGGGGGGAGGGAGACGGGGAATGAGGCGAATCTTTGGTGGGGTATGTGCGTTCTCTCGCCGACAGGGCTGGCCCGCGCGGCTTTTCCCTTTCGCCGGTGCCCCCAGGCGGAACCCGGCGCGTTGGGTTCGGCCTGGGAAAGCCGGATAAAATTTGGGCCAAATCCGACGAAAAACGAGGCCTTGGGGGGCGCTGGGGGGCGACTAGGAGGAAAATGGGCCGCCGGCGTCAAAAAGGGGGTGCTGGGGGGCTCTCGGGGGGGGGGGGGGGGGGGGCGGCTGGAGTTGCTCTTAGTATATAAACATATTTTTTTAAGATAGAAGGTTTGGGTCCTTTGACCCCTTAACCATAGCACATTGTCACAAAGATGTGTTTGTCTAATTTAATTTTGGCTTGAGTTTATAGAAAATATAACACCTACAACTCCAATTCATTTTCATCAGATTTATCATAAAATATATTTATGTGGTATATAAACTTAACCTTGTATATATTAGCATGTTTTTTATATAAACTTATACTCCCGGTCCATAAAAAGTGTTGCTCATTTTGTACTAAGTTAGTACAAACTTTGTACTAAGTAGGCGATATTTTTTATGCATCGAAGGGGTACTTTACTTATGACAAACATAGAACCTCAATTATTTTATAACTGGGGAAGTATTCCCTACCCCCTACTTGTACTCAAATCGCCTTGTCTCAACAAAAAAAAAACATAAGGTAGGTTGTCCCCTGTTCCATGACGACTGTCGGAGTTCGCCGCCGCCAACTGTTGGAGCTCCCAAAGTTCATCGGTTGTTAACCGCTATTTACTTTATTCTTTTTCCTCGTAGGAAAAGAGGGAGAAAAGAAGTACGGAGGCTAAAAGAAAATAGAGGACGGAACACCCCTGAACACCACGTAGGGGTGATTGGAGTTGCTCTTGACGTTTGACGATTGATGCTTGCTTTATAGCTTAGAAACAAAGTCCGGCCTCCAAGGAAAAAAGTCAAAGTTGATCTAGAAATTGACCAATAAGCCTATATAACATATCATATAGTGGGGTCTATTTTTTGTTCTTTTGTTTTGGTTGTGTGTATTATTAATGTCTAGACTAGATTTTGACATTATGTTGTTATACATAGACTAAGTGTGATTGATATCATCTTGGTACTAATATATTCTATTTATCTGAAAAAATATAACATATCATATGACTACAAAAGTGTGATAAGTAGCGGCGGAGCTCAGTTCTGAGTTCGGACCATAGCCTTTCATAATTTGGTATCGATATCAGTGTATATATAACACTATTTTAGCTGATGCGTGGCACACTAGGTTAAATTGGCCCTCTTAGTTCTATCCTAGGCTCTTCTGACCCTTCTAATCTTCTATTGTCAAGCTCAAGCTCTGCCATAGTGCCATTGGTGACAAGACAATGCATAATTGTTTGTTGCGACCAATTGAACGCATGTTCCCATCTCTATTGAAACAGGGCCGGGGTTTCTCACCTGGCAGCTCGTGCGGCGTCCTCATGGATGGGGAGCGGAAGACCAGGGCGTCGGCGGCGCCGCCGTCTGCGGCCTGCGAAGAGGCGGCGATGGAGATCCGATGCGGCGGCAAGGAGACGAGAGTCCGTGAGCGGAGGGAGGCGGGCGACGAGAAGACGGAAGTCCGTGAGCGGAGGGAGGCGGGCGACGAGAAGACGGGAGTCCGCGAGCGGAGGGAGGCGGGCGGCGAGGGACCTCCATACGCGAGCGGGTGCTGCCAGAGCAGCGGCAGCGAGGTTAGCAGCCTCGTCTGAGTTAAGGATCCGCCACGACGGTGACGGCGAGTGCTCCATGAGGGATCTCCGGTTTGGAAGCTCTCGATGGGTTTTGGGGTGGGTTTTTGGGCTTCGAAGCGAAGCACGCGGCCGATGATTGCTTAGCTTACGAAGGGAACTCTGGTATTTATAAGGTTTGATTTGTTTGTTGCCAGGAAATTACTAGTAGTATTTTTCGAGCAACTTAAATTTGGTAAGGAGTCGTCGGATCCCAAACTTTTGGTTGTATACTGTAGTTGCCAATGAAACACCCCGTCGAGGCGTCGACCTTCAGAGTTGTGAGATCAGCGATATAATGTTCTTCTTGTTTTTTTTTTAGATAAAAGGCCAAAGGCCCGACGTTAAATTAATAATGCCATAAACAGCGACAAGGGTACAAGATGCTGAACCCACACACAAATGAAAAAAGGGCCTAACTAGGACGCTACAACCCGGAGAGCGAAGAGGGCACGGCCATTACGAAGACTACTCGAAGAGGAGCCAAAACTTGACGGGCTAAGAAGTCGGGCCGGAGCTCACTCAACCCGAGCGAACCGACGAACTGCACCCCGTCAAGACAACTCCGCCGTCGTAGAGAGCGCCACTAGAGGCCGACCACCACCAGAAACCGGCCAGCAACGCCCACACACCGCAGAAGAAGCATCAGGTTAGGACCCAACAAAGAACCGAGGTGCAGGGCAAAAGCAAGCTTTGCCGAGGGAGAATGTCGCTGAAGCACCCGCTCCGCCACACCACCATCAGAGAGGCACCTGTCGTAAGCTCCAAAGCGGTATCTTCAATAAGATCACGACGCAAGGGCGCCGCTACCGCCCGATCCTGGGATCTTGGGTTTTCACCCGGAGCATGCGGACAAATAGAGCGCAGCCACCACGACGCCTTTAAGAAGGGGACGACGTCCACGGACGCCGCCGTCATGACCCAAAAGGGCAAGGGTTTCCCCTGGCAATCACACTCCAACATCCGCACCGGTACCGGCCGTCGTCGTAGAAACATACCGCCGTCACAACACGCGGCGAGCCGAGACCTCGCCGTCCACACGACCGAGGGTCCCGACCAGCACCAGAGCTTCTGGCTCGCCCGCCAACCAACAAGGCTCCCACCGACCGGGGCCGCCATCCCGGATACCAAGACGAGCACTCCACCGAGAAGAAGGACCACCGGGATCCCCGGAGACCGGTGAGACTACGAAGGAGGGCTCCAGTACCAGATCGACGACCAGCAGCCCCCGTCGCTGTCGCCGCCCTTGGATTTGGGGCGGGGGAGATGGGCTCGCAACGAGCCCTGGGGCCCCTGCCTCGGCCCAAGATCAAGGCGGCCACGGCCGTGCAACCCGTCCCCGCCAGGCTCCCTCCTGGTAGCCACCGCACTGCCGCCGGCAGCGCTGAGGCCGCGCAGGCCCCTACGCCAGGCCAGAGCCCGGCCGTCCCGCTCCAGATCGAGCACCGGCTCGCGCCGCTCACCGCCGTCGCTGCGCCCGAAAGCGTCGCCATCGCCGCGAGCTCGCACCACCACGCAGCCACCACGCCGCCGCACCGCACCCCCGTCGACTGCAGCAACCCGTGCCACCACCCCCGAACGAGGAGGGGAGAGAGGCCCCGCCGCCGCCCCCGGGGCTTAGTCCGGCGGCGACGGCGAGGGAGGGAGGAGGGGTGATACATCTCCGACGTATTTATAATTTTTTATGTTCCATTTTTTATTATATATCAGTGCCACATGTTTTTATAATGTTTTTATATCATTTTGGCACGATTTATGGAACTAACCTATTAACAAGATGCCCAGTGCCAGTTCCTGTTTTAATAGCTTTTCATCATCACTTACTTGCTGGTCCTATTTCACTATCTTCATATTTTACACTTGCACGTTTAATTCTTTGTGTTCGGCAAGCCGGAGAGATTGACAACCTCTCTGTTTTCGTTGGGGCAAAGTACTTGTTTGTGATTATGTGCAGGTCTGCGTTGATCTATAAGTGTCAGAGTAGATTGACACGTCGCTAAGCCTTCTCCAAGTCCTACTGGATCTGAAAACCTTGGTTTTGTAATCAAGGGAAAACGGCCGCTTTGCTGCATCATACCTTCCTCTTGGGGTCTCCCAGCGAACGTGTGATCCACGCCATCAAGGGGGGAGAGGAGCTGGCGGTGCCGGGAGCTAGGGTTTCGCCCTGCCACTCACGGGAGCGGGCAGGACGAAACAGGGTCTCCAATGATCTTCTTGTTGCACAAGTCTTCACTTAATGCCTGCCAACAAAAAAAGTCTTTAGTTAATGTGTGCAAGTTCTCTTACAACAGTGTAAACGCTAAGTAACAATTATAATCAGGAGATTGATGACGTGGATCACACGTTCGCTGGGGAACCCCAAGAGGAATGTATGATGCAGCGAAGCAGCAATTTCCCTTGATTACAAAATCAAGGTTGTCAGATCCAGTAGGACTTGGAGAAGGCTTAGCGAGGTGTCAATCTACTGTGGTGCTTGTAGATTAACGCGGACCTACACACAATCACAAATAAGTAATTTGCCCCAACAAAACAGGGAGGTTGTCAATCTCTCCGGCTTGCCGAACACAAAGGATTAATTGTGCAGATGTAAAATATGATGAGAGTGAAATATGACCAGCACGCAAATGATGATGAAAAGCTATTAGAACTGTTGTAAACAATGTAGGAAATAGGATCGGGGTCCACAGTTCACTAGTGGTGTCTCTGCAAAAGATATACATGATGGGTAAACAAATTACAGCATGACAATTGACAGAATTGTGGCGCACAACAATGCTATCATAAAACAATATAGTTCACTGTTTCATCTAATATGGGCATTACGTCAAAATACATAAACCGTTATCCAACTGCGTCTATGAATAATAATCCACCCCAGGATCGCTATCCAGCATGTCACCCAGAAGTATTAAGTTGCAAGCAATAGATCATTGTAATAAGCAAAGTGCATAATGTAAGTGATATGTCGCAAACATATCTACTTTTCCAAACACTTTGCTATTGTTTTGACTCTGATTATTAATGAATTTGTTTGGAACTAACCCGAACTGACGCTGTTTTCAGCAGAATTGCATTTGGTGTCTTTCTTTTGTGTAGGGTTCAGAAGTTCGCGGAAAATTCCAGAAAAATTATAAAAAGGATTTTTTAAGAAGAATAAGCCTCGGAAGCGGAAGACCCCGAAGGGGGGCCACCCCAGAAGCAGGGGCGGGCCCCCCATGGGTGGCCCCTAGGCCGCGGCAGGGGGCGCCCCTGCCCCTGGGACCTCCTCTGGCGATCCCCCTTCGCTTATAAGCTCCCTCTCGACCTAAAATGACGGGCCCCCGAACACTTTTTCCAGAAACCTTATGGAGCTCCGCCGCCATCACGAACCCTAAATTCGGGGTCCAGGATCGCTGTTCCGGCACCCTGCCAGAGTGGAGATCACCGCCATCGTCACCGCCAACGCCTCTCCATGAACCATCCATGTCGTCCCCCTCCATGTGTGAGTAGTTCCCTGTTGTAGGCAAGGGGATGGAAGGGATTGAATAAGATTGCTCATGTAACTCAATGCCAAATTGTTAGGGCACGATACCTAGTATCCTCTATTTGTGTTAATCATCGTTGGTGCAACTAGTTATGCTTAATGCTTGTCACTTTGGGCCCGGGTGCCATGTTTTCAGATCTGAACACTTATGTTTGCATGAGTATAATTGTTGTTTGGATCCTATCTACTAGTCGTATGCACTTGTTGTCAACCGGAACCGGAGACCCCGAGTGACAGAAACGGGGACATCGATGGGAATGGTTGGCAACTCGAGGGTTACATGTATTCATTGTGTATTAATGCTTTGATCCGGTGTTCTATTAAAAGGAACACCTTAATTGCCATTTGTTCCTTAATTGGCCCGGCTGAAACCGGATGGCAGGACAAAAGATGCCGTGCAAGTTCTTATTGTAAGCATGTACGGCTAAATTAGGAATACATGCCTATGACTGTTTGATACTTGGATGCTATTTATATATTTATTTGCTTCGTGCTTAGTTATGTTCATTTCATGAGCTATCTTATTCATGCAACGCCCGTCTATCTATCCCTATGTCTACGGTGCTTTAATCCCGCTGTTTACAATCATTACTTTTATCGTCATCATTGTTGTCTTTATTTTATTACCGCTGTTACTATTCTACTGCTGCCATCAAATCACTGTTACTACTGATAAATTGCTTCGAGAGAAATCCTTTTTAGGTGTGGTTGAATTGACAACTCAACTGCTAAGGCTTATAAATATTCTTTGGCTCTCCTTGTGTCGAATCAATAAATTAGGGTCAAACTACCCGCGAAGACTGTTGCGATCCCCTACACTTGTGGGTCATCAAGACTATTTTCTGGCGCCGTTGCCGGGGAGCATAGCTCTATTTATAAGTTCACCTGGGAGTTTTTCTGTCTGTTGTAATTTACTCTTCATCATGAAGGGTAAGCGAGATCCTAAGTTTTCAATACTACCTTCCACCACAAGGAAAGGTACTACTCTGAACTCTAAAGCTACTCTTGATTCACATACTGTTTTAAGTCAACTTCTTACACCACCTGTGAACGCTCGTCCTACTGTTGATGCTTTGCTTTCTGAGTCTGCTACTGCTTCTGATGAATTTGATGATGCTTCTGCTGTGCTTGATGATGCTGGTTCTTTAGGCCCCTTTTTAGAATCTCTTGTCACTAGGTCTAAAGAAATTACAATGCTCAATGAAAATCTTACTACACCTGTTAGCTCTCCTAATCTATATAATTATGAGAGTAGGTATCCTGATGATTCCTACATTGATGTTAATGATGAGTTTATTAGACAATATATGGATTGTTCTGCTTCTAAAGATCCTGATGCTTTGAGGAAATTGCTTGAAAAGCATGCTGTTAAGAATTATTTTACACCTGATCCTGAGTTTGCTACCTCTCCCATATGCATTAAAGATGATGATTTTAATTTCTTTGTTGATCTTTCACTCATATCTAATGTTGAATCTGATCCTTTTTGTGGAACTAAGGATGACAATGCTGTAGAACACATGAATAAATTAGCTTCGCTTAGCCTTCTATTTTCTGATGATAAAAAGATACGGCGTTACTATTTAGTAAAGCTGTTTCCTTTCTCATTAAAAGATGATGCCAAAGTGTGGTATAATGCTTTACCTTATGGATCCATAAAAAGTCCTCATGAATTGCTTGATGTTTTCTTTGCAAAATATTTTCCCGCTCACATGCGGCATGAGGCTTTGCAGAGAATTTTCAATTTTAGACAATTGGAGGATGAGCATCTCCCTAAAGCTTGGGGGAGATTCGCATCATTACTCAGGGCTCGGCCAAGGCATGATATTCCAAAGAATGAACTCCTTGATATATTTTATAATGGACTAACTATTGAATCTAGGACATACCTAGATAGCTGTGCTGGTTGTGTTTTCAGGAAAAGGACTGTAGATGAAGCTGAAGAACTAATGGCTAAGATTGCTAAAAATCATGATGAATGGAGCATTCCTGAACCTCCTCCATTACCAACTCCGAAGAAAAGGGGAGTGCTCTTCCTAAACCCAGAAGATATGCAAGAAGCCAAAAGATCTATTAAGGAAAAAGGTATTAGAGCTAAAGATGTGAAGAATTTACCTCCAATTGAAACTTTATGTGAGCCTACCACTCACCCACCTATGGTAGAGGTACACTCTCTTCATAATTTTACTGTTAATGATATTCCTTATAGTAAGCCTCCTAGTCAGTGTTTGGATGAATTTGATAACTTTATTGTTAAACAAACTCATTTTAATATGCAAATTCAAGAACAATTAAATGATAACACCCTGGTTATTAAAAATTTGCATTCTATCTTGGAGAAAACTGCTAATGATGTCAAAGGTCTTGTTAAGCATTTTCATATGGTCCAAACTCAACTTGAACAAATTTCTAAAGTGTAAAAGGACTTGCTTGCTGGAATTCCTACACAAAGTAATAAACAAACTTGTGTTGTTTTAACTAGAGGAGGTATCTCTACTCAAGATCCTCTTTATCCTGAGGGACATCCTAAAAGAATTGAACAAGAATATCAACTGGTTAAAAATAATATTACTAGTACCCCAAAAAAGAAAAAGAAAAATAAGAAACATAAAGAATTAGGAGAAGCTAGTAATATGGAACTTGATAAAGAACCTACAAGTAATAATCCTAATGCTGTCTCTAATTCGGATGCTGAAACTGAAAGTGTTAATGAGCATGATAATGATATTAATGAACCTGAAGAACAGGAGGAGGAGACTGCACCTTGCTGATGTATTAAAATAAGTTGGGTGGTGCCCCAAGCGAAGACGGAATTGCAGCTAGTAGCAGTTTTCCCTCGTTTAACGAACCGAGATTTATCGAACCAGTAGGACTTTGAAATCAACAACGAGGTGAATGTTGAAGATCTCTGGCGCTTGACCTTCAACAGACGTGGACCTGCACACACTCAACCAAAATACTTTGCCCCCAACGGCGGAAAGGTTGTCAATCTTTCCGGTCTCGCAGAAAACAAAGCGGTTAATTGTATGATGAAATAGATAAAATATGAAAAGTGACCAGAGGAATAATGATGATTAAAAGCAAGTAAATGAGGTTGTAAACAATGTAAAAAGATGGACCGGGGCCATGGGTTCACTAGTGGAGTCTCTCAAGTAAATAAAATATACATGTGATGGGTGAACGAATTACAGCTAGGCAATTGACAAGATCATGACACAAACCCAATTTAGCTATGACAAAAAGGACATGATAATATTTATGGAGGCATCACGACAAGGAACAAAGACCGTTGAGTCCAACTGCGTCTTTGTCTAAAAAGTCCACCGTGGGATCGCTATCCAGCCTGTCACCCAACGGTATTAAGTTGCAAGCAACAGACAATTACATTAAGTAAAGTGCATGAAGTAAGCAATACTAATATCAAAAGAGACATTAACGCCGCTGTTTTACCCTTAGTAGCAACAGCACACCCTCGCCCTTAGACGTTTCTGTCACTCGTTCCTAGGAACAAAAGGGGCATGAACCCACTATCTAGCATAAATACCCTCTCTTGGAGATACACACAATCACTTGGCCAAAGTAACTACGCACATCGGAGAGCATGCAAGAAACATAAATTACTCATATAAGAATCATGCACAATCTGAACATAACTTCATAATCCATCAGATCCCAGCAAACACATCACATAGCATTACAATAATCGATCTTGATCATGTTAGGCAGCTCACAAGATCATAAGACATGAAGCACAAGAGAGAGAGACTACCAACTAGCTACTGCCATGGACCCGTAGTCCAAGGTGAGACTACTCACAAATCATCCCGGAGGAAGGCATGACGATGAAGAGCCCTCCGGGATCAATCTCCCCTCCAGCAGAGTGCCGGGATCAGTTTCAGATTGGACCCCGAACTAGGGTTTTCGGTGACGGCGCGTCGGGGTCGAGTTTCTGGAAAATAATGGCCGCCTCGACATTTTTAGGTTATTTCTGATTTTATAGGCGTCGGAGGGGGCCGAGGAGGTGTCCCACGGGTAGGTACGGGTCCCACCTACGGGTCCCCCCTAGGCCGCTGCAGGAGGCTGCCTGCGCCCTGTGGGTCGCCTCCGAGGCTGCCCTTCGGACTCCGTCTTCGTCTTGGCGTAAAAATAATCCCCATAAATTTTGGTGCAATTCCAAGAATTTTTTCAGAAGTAAATTTCTGAAACAAAAAGACAGCAGAAACAGGGAACTGGCACTTAGCATCTTGTCAATAGGTTAGTCCGACAAAATGCATAAAAATGATATAAATGACAGTAAAAACATGTGACAATATCACAAAACTAGCATGGATCACTCAAAAATTATAGATACGTTTGAGACGTATCAGCATCCCCAAGCTTAACTCCTACTCGTCCTCGAGTAGGTAAGTGATAACAAATAATTTTGATGAGACATGCAACCAACACATTCTTGATTAAGATAGTGATGCAAATCAAAGGATGTGAATGAAGAGATACAAAACAATTGTCTATAATTGATAGTAAGAAAGCAATGGATAAACAAGTTGAATCATCCAAGCAAAACCTTTCATAAATAGTATGTCAAAGACATGAAAACAATGTGATCAACATATTTGACTAATTCACAAGGATAATAATTCCATGACAAAAGTGTTTGAGAATCAACACAAAGGAATATGTAAGCATTAGCAAAGAGCTTCAACTTCCAACGGCTTATCTTATAGACAAAGTCAATTTAAAGATTCATGTTTAATCGTGATAATGTAATATGCTCAACGATACCCAGAGTCAATGCTAGATGTTTGCTTTTGTGGCGATAGAAGGAAAAAGGGAAAACTGACTCAACATTAAAAGTAAAAGAAAGGCCCTTCGCAGAGGGAAGCAGGGATTAGTCATGTGCTAGAGCTTTTTGGTTTTTAAAACAGAAGTAAAATGATTTTGAGGTATGCATCCTTTCGTCAACGACTTCACAACAGAGAAACTATCTAGTCCCTCATGACAAGCAAGGTTTTTAGACTTGTGAGAGCAACTGATTCTTAGAAGAGCGAGTACGCTCTTCTTTCTCCTTGGTTTCACAACTGTCCAATGTTTGGGCTGATTTCTCAGATTTGCATTGCGCGGAGGAGAATTGTGAGTTATATTTATATTTTTGCTTAACCTGCTCTCGGGTTGATTCAAGTGAATACGTAATCCATCAACACCAGGTGAAAGGGGGGAAATGACCTCGCTTGTCACAAGTTATATCTAGCTCTCTACTGCTCCCTCATGAGCTTAAAAACAGAGGCACAACGAAGAAGTATTTTGAATTTTTTAAGGTAGCACATGACAAATTTACTTGGAATGGTAGGAAATACCATGCATAGGTAGATATGGTGGACTCAGCTGGCAAGAAAGTTTGGCTTTGGGGATTGGATGCACGAGTGAACCATACACTTAGTACGAATTTTTAGGCTTAGCAAAAAAAGTGTTTGAAGCAAACATCTAACAATAACCGGTAACAGAACAACATAAGACATTTACCGGTCATAACCATAAAAACTCTACACCGTCTCCCTTGTTGACCAAACAATTCTTTTGATGGAAAGATTAGCACTATGAATTAACAACTGTGAAAAACCACACAATTTCAAGCTTTCAACCATATTTCTTTACTAATCAATTCCACTCAAATAACCAGCAAGTTTAAGCATTCAACTTAACATCTCAAAACAATTAAGAAGCATCAAGTATCCACACCATGATCTACAAAACTATGCAGTCTTTTCATTTTATTCTATCATCACACAAACAGCATTTTGTTGCATTGACAATCCAAGCAATTTTTCAACAACAACTCTCCAACAAGTATAAGTGAAGAACAAGAGAGTTTAACTTAACAACTAGCAGCTCTAAACAAGATAAAAGCTAAAAGCGAGAGCTTACTGGAAAACAGACAGTAGCTAAGAATACTCAAAAAGATATAAGCGAAGCAAAGGAGTATTCAAATGAAAAAGCGGAGCGTGTCTCTCTCCCACACAAATAAAGCGAGGATCCAACAAAGATATGACTAGCAAAAAACAAACAAAACTGAAAGTAAAAAGACGCTCCAAGCATAACACATAATATGTAAAGTGATAAAAACGAAGTTCAACGAAGACGACCTTATGATAGTCGATGAAGATGAGGGGATGCCTTGGGCATCCCCAAGCTTTGACTCTTGATAGTTCTTGATATTCAGAGGGGGTGCCATGGGGCATCCCCAAGCTTGAGCTTTGAGCCATCCTCGATTTCTTCATATTCCTCTCCTTTGGAACTTAAAAACTCCCTTCACACAAAACTTCTCATAATTTGATTAGAGGGTTAGTGCTCATAAATTAAAATGCACATGTGTTCAACTCATGACAAATTGCAAACAACTTCATTAAACATTAGCTACTGTTTACTAGGCCTCAATGTGGCACTCTACCCCTAGAGTATCACATATGACAATGGTAAAGAGACAAATGCTGAAGCTCAAAATCAAAAAACTTAAAACTAACGAAACATAGATAAAAGAATCAGGCTTGCTGTAAAAAATTATTAGAAAAAGATAAAATTCTGGCGATTTTATGATTTTCGTGCAACAGGCGCACAGAATTTGTTTTTGGACAGCAACACAATACCTCGCACTTTTAATGCATTAGAGGCTAAACTTGGCACAAAAAACCAAAAGAAAAAGATACAATGAAGTTGCTACAGAGGTAATAACTTCATGACTCAAGAAAATCAAAAATTAAACTGAAAATAAAAGATAAGTTGCCTCCCAACAAGCGCTTTTTTTTAACGCCTTTTAGCTAGGCGCAATGCCAAATATCAAGTTTTTTCGGGATCAAAGACATCATCATTCTTATCAAATTCATGAATTGTGGAACTTGGAAAAGGACCTCCAGAAATACTATTAGTACCAACAATTGGTGGATCAAAAGTAGTTTTACCCACTAGGGCTCCTCCCTTAAAATCCTTGGAAATTTGAGCTTCCTTCAGCATCCTCAACTCCTCTTTTCCTGCAAATGATGTATTAATTTTAGTAGTATTCTTTGGCACAAATATAAATTTAGGTACTTTGGGGACCGAATCCTCTCTCTTTTTAAATTTAGATGGAGAAAAGGGTGCTCCCGAGGTATCAATTGCTTCCCCCAATTTATCAATTCGATTAATAGCTCTTGTAGCTTCAAGGGACTTATTACTTTTAGCAATGTCTTTTAGGCACCCATCAAGCTTGTTAATACCATCAAGAATTCCCTTATCATATCCACACTTGGTACATTATCTTCTATAACTTCTATCCTTTGCATGACATGTTCTAAAGTGATTTCAATTTTACGATCATTAGTTGGTGGAATCCCCACAAGACCCTCAATAACATTAAAAGCTTCCAAAGCATTAATTCCTAGGAAGTTTCCACCTGTGATAGTATCTAGGACATACCTATACCAACTTGTGATGCCAATATAAAAATTTCTAAGGAGAACAGTGGCCAATGGTTTTTTAGCGGATCTATGACAAGTATCATTAATTCTGTACCAAGAATCTTTCAAACTCTCCCCACCTCTTTGTTTGAAGGTGAGGACTTCGTACTCGGGTGTCTCAACAGGAGGAAAAGAACTAGTCATGAAGATAAGATAAAATAACAAGACAGGAATAAATACTACACTAATTTTTTTGGGTTTTAAAATTTTGAAGCAGGAAAATAAACTAAACGAGATATAAAGCAAGCAAGACAAAAACAAAGTAAAGATATTGAGAGTATGAGACTACCCTTGCTGTAGCTCCAAAGTCCCCGGAAACGGCGCCAGAAAAGAGCTTGCTGCTGTATTAAAATAAGTTGGGTGGTGCCCCAAGCGAAGGCGGAATTGCAGCTAGTAGCAGTTTTCCCTCGTTTAACGAACCGAGGTTTATCGAACTAGTAGGACTTTGAAATCAACAACGAGGTGAATGTTGAAGATCTATGGCGCTTGACCTTCAACAGACGTGGACCTGCACACACTCAACCAAAATACTTTGCCCCCAACGGCGGAAAGGTTGTCAATCTTTCCGGTCTCGCAGAAAACAAAGCGGTTAATTGTCTGATGAAATAGATGAAATATGAAAAGTGACCAGAGGAGTGATGCATCTAAAATGCATACATGAACTTTGCACTATAATAGTTATATTCCATTCATATTTGCATCATATAAGGGGTATATTACTGTTATTTAATGATTTTTGGTAATTAATAATGATTTCCCCTTTTTATGGAATTAATCCTGCGCAGGCAGAAAACCCCTATTTCTTTCTTTATTTGTTTCAGGACCTTAACGACGTCATAATGAGCTATAAATTTACGGGGATCATTATTTTGGAAGGAGGAAGACCTAGGAGTGAAAGAATCAAGCGAACGGAGGCCGGAGGGGCAAAAGGGGGTGCCCCACGCGGCCTGGTACTGTAGCCGTGTGGGCCCACCTCTTTTGGCCCTCGTGGCCCCGTTTGCGACGATCCTTCTTCCCGAAGCTTCCTCGTGACCTAAAAACGACTATAAAAATAGTCCCCCGACGTTTTCCAGAGGGAGGCGGCGGAGAAACACGAAACCAGAAACAAAGAGATAGAAGGCTGCCGCCGGAGAAGATCGGAGGGGGGAAACGCCGCCGGAATCCACCTCCGGAGGGCTCCACCCCCTCCGGCGTGATCATCATCAACATCTACAGCAAGATCATCTCCATCTCTCCACTGTAAACTCTTGGCAAACATGATGTATGATGCAGTATACTTTTCCCGTGATCTATTGTGTCTCTCCATCTATGTTTGAGAAGTGATTTGTTCATGGCAATAGTGAAATAGTTCGTTGATTGGTTGCATACAAGTTTTGTTATCTTTTATGATTGTCTTGATGTACAATGTATGAGTGCACACATATGTTGGGGAATGCATGTAAGGTGATCACCGGTAAGGTAATGGAGTGAGGGAGACTTGGGAGGACAAGTAAACCCAAGATCGAACCATGAAGTTATTCTATTGGGGGATATATGGGAGACCCTAGAACTTAAGGCTATGGTGGGACAATTATGTCTTAATAATTCTTGTGCTGCACATTAGATTGGCCATGAGATCCATCGTAAGAGTTATGTAATTTGCTCATTACTTGGCTACACCTATTTATGGCTCCCCCCTAGAAGAAACAATTAAGACTAAAACATGTGCTTCACTAATTGTGACAACCACACGAATGAAATAACAATTGCCAGAACATTTGCTCCCTTGAGATATTTGATACTTGAGATCCTTGCTACTTACTGCTCTTAGAAACTTTCATTAGAAAACTTGTTCTTAGAAACTTGTTGCTAGATAAACCTGCTCCACATCACTTGCTTCCATTAGTTAGTTCCTTTCATACTCAGATTTATTGCTTTGCATAAAAGGCCATATAAGAGGGTTATAGGGCTTTAGAGAATAGATAGTTTACCTTCAGCTCCTCGTGGGTTCGACACTCAAATACTTATCGAATTGTGCTACAGTGATTCCTTGCTCTTGGGGATTATCAAGTACTTTTCTGGCGCCGTTGCCGGGGAGCGTAGCGCTAGGCTTCTATTCTTGTTTGCATTGCTAGTTTATTTTCAGTACTTTTTTTATATAAATCTAAAACCCCAAAAAAATGGATTCTCCTTTCAAGCCTCGTCACAAAGATCTATATGATATGCTAATGAAATATGTTGAAAGCTTGAATATTCCCTTGGGCACTAACTTTTTGAATGCAAGAAATCATGTTGAAAGTGTCCAGGAAGAAGATGACAAAGTCCTAAGCTTGGGGATGCCCATGCATCCCAAAGAAAAGGAGATAGAAGAGAAAGAAGAAAAGGTGGAGGAAGAATGGAGTAGCTACCTATCTCCTACTCCCAACAAGGGTAACACACAAATTCCCATGAACAACTCTTTTTATAATGATAATGATTTGCCTAGTAGTCCTCTATGTGGATCAATTGTGTCTAATATATGGGAGGATGAAAGTGATATACTTGAGTTAGATGATCCATTATTCTCATTAGATGACTTATCTTTATGTGGTGAATCTATTCAAAACTATGTGGTTAAGTTTACTTATGATGCTTGCAAACACTATGAAGGAGGAAGAGATAATAGCCCTCTTTATGTTTCAACTTTATTTAAAATGCAAGCTACTGAAAATTATATGCATTGGATACCACAAACTTGCTACTATTTATTCATATATAAAATGCCAATGCATAGGAAGAAAGTTAGACTTAAAATGCTAATGTCTATGTGCTTTGTGGTGTGCTCCATATGCTTTAATGTCCTATTCAGTTTGAGCACACCTTTATATCCTTACAACATGTTAAATAACTTTACCTACTGTTTGCTAACAATTAGTTTAATATTTTCACTTTACATAAATTTGGGAAAGTAAATGAGAAGGATGAGTAATTTAGAAGTTGGGGTCGACCTTGAACATGTGTTGTTCATGCCAATGGAACCATTGAAAAGTCCCTATCATTAAAACTTTTCCCAAAGCTAAAACCAAATAAAAAGAGTGTTTTATGTTGTATATATTTTCTCCTCTTTTGCCTTTTTGCTAATTTAAAAACAACAAAAAATATTTTCTTTCTTCTTTGTTTGTTTCTCTTGAATCTTTCTTGGTTCTTTTTATTTCCTTTTGATTTTTTTTTCTTCAGTTTGATTTTTGGTTTTTGAGACAAGGTGCTTGTTTACTGTAACATCACCTTTGTATCTTGTTTTTCATCTTAATGGCAAGAATAACCTCTTTTGAGAGGTAGGATTAAATAATAGTGATTTGTTGTCTAGAAAACAGATTTCTGAGCTTCACTGCAAAAATTTTTAAAAATCACAGAGGAGGAATATTGACTTGGTATTTTACGACAGCAATATTCAGTTATTAATACACAATTAATTAGTTCAAAGTTTTTGGTTTGAGCAACGTAAGTGCCTCTGAAAATTCACTCTTTACGGGCTATCCAGTTTTTGACAGATTCTGTCTCTATTTCGCATTGCTCTCATTACTTGTGTTTTGTGCGGTTCTTTTGATCAAGGAGCATTACACAACTGTATTAACAGTAGCTAATGTTTAGAATCAATTCATGATATGTCTTTGCTGTACCTATGTGGATTTAATTTATGAAGGCACCAACCCCTCTAATCAAGTTTATGATGAGTTTTGTGTGAGATAAATTTTAAGGTGGAAGAATTGAGGGTGATGAACAAGATCAAGAGGGACAAAAACTCAAGCTTGGGGATGTAACCCCTAAGCTCACCCTACATAAAAGAATTTAAGCTTGGGGATGCCAATCCACTTAACTCCAACCATCTTGATACCAAGTAAGTAAGCCTAGCTATATGGCTATAAAGAAAGCGCTTTACGGGAGGCAACCCGGTTTTTTTTTTTACTTTTGATTTTCTTTCTGTCCTCTTGCTGAAACAAGAGAATGTTTTCTTAGTTTAGTTTCTGGAATTTTTAATAAGGTGCCAAGTTTTACCCATTTTGGTATGAAAAAGTTGTTGTTTTGCATGCGGAGATTTCATTCCAGCACAGGTCTGTGCACGGTTTGATTTTTAGTTCTTATTCTGTAACTCCGATTGAGATGATATTTTTAATGTAACTGCAAATTTTCATCCTATATACGTATGAATTTTTTCAGAATTTTTAGAAATATGTAAGTCAGGTATAAAAATACGTTTTCTGCTGTCAGTTTTCTGGACAGATTCTGTCCAATATTGTTTGATGCATGTTTTGAACTTTTAACTTGAATCTTGTTGATCCAATTGAGTTTATTAATAGGCATACAACATTATACAATTTCTGGACATTCATATGAATTTTTGTCTAAGGATTATAAGCAGCAAGCAATGCATTTGTCTATCACTACTAATGTCACCCCACATAAAAGAAATGGGAGAAACAGTGTTTTGAAGTTTTTTCACAGGGATTAGACGAGATGCACCAAGAGCTATCCAAGGATGGTGAAAACCATAATCTTGGGGATGTGAAGACATCCCCACTAGACCAACACACTCTCGGTTTGCACACGTCTAACTTCTGTTTTTCTATCAATGCACTTTATCGCATAAACTTAGAGCGTCTTTTATTTGTTTGTTAAGTTAGTCTAGTTTTTGTTTTTAGGCCACCACTATCATTTTTTTTATATGAGAGAGAGCTACTGGAATTTGGGGTTGAATTTAGTTGGATGCTATTATAATGATTGGGAAAGTGATGTTTGAGTTGATTTAAAAGTTACATATAGTTGCATAATTCATATGTTTTTAATGAGTGTCAATTTGCAAATGCTTTATCATGAGCTATCTTTTATTCATGTTTTGATGCTGTATGTTATTTCACCTTGTTTGACATGAATTAGTTAGTTCTATGGACACTCATGCATGCATCTAGATGGTCATCTTTCTCCCTTTTGCTAGCCCAAAAATTCCAACAAGTAAAAACTTGTTTCCAACACCTTCAACCAAAGTTTTTCCAGTGAGTCCACCATATCTACCTATTAGCTTTATGCTATTACAAGTATGTTTATCATGTTATTTGTGTTATCTATGCCTCTAAATGAAAATGATTATGTTATTTATTGTAATGGGAAAAGTTGGTTAAAAAGCTCTCGCGAACTTGATGCACACTTTACTTTTATTGCATTTAATAAACATGAACCATTGTGATTAATATTATGATGATAGTGGCTTGATAAATGTTTAAGTTTGGGAGTTAGCCCATATGTGCTGTCACATGCAAAGCTTTCAACATGTTCCATCATTTATTTAGTTGATATCATGTACTTTTGTTTATGGATGCCTATCATGGTGAAATAATGTGGAAATAGAGTAAGTTTAAATGAGTTTGTATAAATGGTTAGAGAGAACCTGGGCCGCTAATCTAAGCCATGCATCATTCATGGTGGAAATTTACTTACATGCTATTTTGAACTTTCTGTGATACACCCTACAATAAAAAGCTATAGCAAGTGGTAAATAAAAAGGGTGTTGAGGTTGTTCATTATGTTTGTTTGTCTTGTTGTTTTGATGTGGGCTTGATCCATATCATGGGACAAGAGGTACCCCAGTTGAGGCTCTTGATGATACAATTATTACTTACAATGATAGATAACTTAAACTTGCTTTGTTTCCCAAGTTGAGTAATCATGGTGTAGGTACTTGTATTCAAGGGGCATGAGACATCTAACCTTTACTTTATCAAGGCCACTACTCATATTTGCTTTCACATTTAACTTTAATCATTCAAGATGCTATGATAGGGGAATGAGAGCTTGACACCAAGTATTACCATTGCAATCAATAACTTAAGTAGAATAGTTTGGAGGATAGATGAAACTTATGCATGTTTGACCTCTACTCATTTATACATCTTTTCCAAAGTGTCCACCTTTTATATTCAGATTTTCATCTACACTCTATGGACCACAAGTATGCAAAAGTAAGAACGTCCATATTACTATCTTTTATGTTACACTTTGTGAACTATCATTGAACATCCTTGCATAGAATACTTGATATCACTTTATAATCTGTTTGCATATTGCTACTTCTTTGAATAATGAATCATTTGACTTTATGTAGCAGTAGCAATCATCTTTTATATCCATGTTGTTATTATATTGCAAAGTTCATGTTAGTTTTATCACTTTCATACTCGAGGACGAGCATGAGTTAAGCTTGGGGATGTTGATGCATCTAAAATGCATACATGAACTTTGCACTATAATAGTTATATTCCATTCATATTTGCATCATATAAGGGGTATATTATTGTTATTTAATGATTTTTGGTAATTAATAATGATTTCCCCTTTTTATGGAATTAATCCTACGCAGGCAGAAAACCCCTATTTCTTTCTTTATTTGTTTCAGGACCTTAACGACGTCATAATGAGCTATAAATTTACGGGGATCATTATTTTGGAAGGAGGAAGACCTAGGAGCGAAAGAATCAAGCGAACGGAGGCCGGAGGGGCAAAAGGGGGTGCCCCACGCGGCCTGGTACTATAGCCGTGTGGGCCCACCTCTTTTGGCCCTCGTGGCCCCGTTTGCGACGATCCTTCTTCCCGAAGCTTCCTCGTGACCTAAAAACGACTATAAAAATAGTCCCCCGATATTTTCCAGAGGGAGGCGGCGGAGAAACACGAAACCAGAAACAGAGAGACAGAAGGCTGCCGCCGGAGAAGATCGAAGGGGGGAAACGCCGCCGGAATCCACCTCCGGAGGGCTCCACCCCCCTCCGGCGTGATCATCATCAACATCTACAGCAAGATCATCTCCATCTCTCCACTGTAAACTCTTGGCAAACATGATGTATGATGCAATATACTTTTCCCGTGATCTATTGTGTCTCTCCATCTATGTTTGAGAAGTGATTTGTTCATGGCAATAGTGAAATAGTTCGTTGATTGGTTGCATACAAGTTTTGTTATCTTTTATGATTGTCTTGATGTACAATGTATGAGTGCACTCATATGTTGGGGAATGCATGTAAGGTGATCACCGGTAAGGTAATGGAGTGAGGGAGACTTGGGAGGACAAGTAAACCCAAGATCGAACCATGAAGTTATTCTATTGGGGGATATATGGGAGACCCTAGAACTTAAGGCTATGGTGGGACAATTATGTCTTAATAATTCTTGTGCTGCACATTAGATTGGCCATGAGATCCATCATAAGAGTTGTGTAATTTGCTCATTACTTGGCTACACCTATTTATGGCTCCCCCCTAGAAGAAACAATTAAGACTAAAACATGTGCTTCACTAATTGTGACAACCACACGAATGAAATAACAATTGCCAGAACATTTGCTCCCTTGAGATATTTGCTACTTGAGATCCTTGCTACTTACTGCTCTTAGAAACTTGCATTAGAAAACTTGTTCTTAGAAACTTGTTGCTAGATAAACCTGCTCCACATCACTTGCTTCCATTAGTTAGTTCCTTTCATACTCAGATTTATTGCTTTGCATAAAAGGCCATATAAGAGGGTTATAGGGCTTTAGAGAATAGATAGTTTACCTTCAGCTCCTCGCGGGTTCGACACTCAAATACTTATCGAATTGTGCTACAGTGATTCCTTGCTCTTGGGGATTATCAAGGAGTAATGATGATTAAAAGCAAGTAAATGAGGTTGTAAACAATATAAAAAGGTGGACCGGGGGCCATGGGTTCACTAGTGGAGTCTCTCAAGTAAATAAAATATGCATGTGATGGGTGAACGAATTACAGCTAGGCAATTGACAAGATCATGACACAAACCCAATTTAGCTATGACAAAAAGGACATGACAATATTTATGGAGGCATCACGACAAGGAACAAAGACCGTTGAGTCCAACTGCGTCTTTGTCTAAAAAGTCCATCATGGGATCGCTATCCAGCCTGTCACCCAACGGTATTATGTTGCGAGCAACAGACAATTGCATTAAGTAAAGTGCATGAAGTAAGCAATACTAATATCAAAAGAGACATTAACACCGCTGTTTCACCCTTAGTAGCAATAGCACACCCTCGCCCTTAGACGTTTCTGTCACTCGTGCCCAGGAACAAAAGGGGGCATGAACCCACTATCTAGCATAAATACCCTCTCTTGGAGATACACACAATCACTTGGCCAAAGTAACTACGCACATCGGAGAGCATGCAAGAACATAAATTACTCATATAAGAATCATGCACAATCTAAACATAACTTCATAATCCATCGGATCCCAGCAAACACATCACATAGCATTACAATAATCGATCTTGATCATGTTAGGCAGCTCACAAGATCATAAGACATGAAGCACAAGAGAGAGAGACTACCAACTAGCTACTGCCATGGACCCGTAGTCCAAGGTGAGACTACTCACAAATCATCCCGGAGGAAGGCATGACGATGAAGAGCCCTCCAGGATCGATCTCCCCTCCGGCAGAGTGCCGGGATCAGCTTCAGATTGGAACCCGAACTAGGGTTTTCGGTGACGGCGCGTCGGGGTCGAGTTTCTGGAAAATAATGGCCGCCCCGACGTTTTTAGGGTAAAAGGAAATTTGTAGGCATCGAAGGGGGCCGAGGTGAGGTCCCACGGGCAGGGGCGGGCCCCACCCGTGGGTGACCCCCAGGCCGCGGCAGGGGGGCGCCTCTGCCCTGTGGGCCTCCCCTCCAGCTCTCCTTCGGACTGGTACTTCGTCGTGGCAAATAAAAATTCCCCGTAAATTTTCATCCAATTCCGAGAATATTTCCAGAAGTAAATTTCTAAAACAAAAAGACAGCAAAAACAGGGAACTGGCACTTGGCATCTTGTCAATAGGTTAGTCCGACAAAATGCATAAAAATGATATAAATGACAGTAAAAACATGTGACAATATCACAAAACTAGCATGGATCACTCAAAAATTATAGATACGTTTGAGACGTATCATTATGTTAGAACTGCTTTATGTGATCTTGGTGCAGGAGTTAGTGTTATGCCATTTTCTCTTTATAAGAGACTTTTATTAGATAAGCTTATTTCTACTGATATTTCCCTACAAATGGATGATAAGTCCACTGCTATGCCCATTGGTATCTGTGAGGATGTTCCTGTTAAAGTTGCTAACTGTTTAATCCTAACTGACTTCGTAGTATTGGAAATGCCTGAAGATGATAATATGTCTATTATTCTTGGGAGGCCTTTTCTTAATACTGCAGGGGCTGTTATTGATTGCAATAAAGGAAAAGTTACTTTTAATGTTGATGATAAAGAACACACGGTGTACTTTCCAAAGAAGATCAATACCAAAATTAGTTTGAACTCCATTGAGAATATTGAATTCATCAAGATAAGAACTATTGATTGTCCTATTCATACACATTCAAGAAAATATGAAACTCTCATGATTGGGACAATTCTTATTCAATATGAGGTAACTTGGTTGTCTGTTGAATATTGAATAATTTATGTCAAATAAATTTGGTGTGGTAACAAGACTTGATCAACCTTGCTAACAAACCAACTTTAGCAACATAAAGATATCAAGATTCATTAAATTTTCTTCTATTGCTCAACTTTAATTTTTCTATAATTTTTATTTCTTGCTTAGTTTGTCCTTTTTAAATACCATTATCCTTTTTTATTAGCTTATTTTGATCTCATTTAAGTTCCTCTGTAAAAGTTTTCGAAAAATTCCAGAAAAATTACATGAATTTTATTATTTTTAAAGAGACACAGGAGTGCTTGGGGCTGACCTGGGGGACACCCCAGGGGCACAGGCGGGTCCCACCCGCGGGTGAGACCTTGGCCGCGGCCAAGGGCCGCCTATGCCCCCTGGAGGGCCCCACCAGGTGAGCTGCCTCCCACACACTCCCTCTCTCTCAAAAAACCACTCCCCCATTGCTCAAACCCGAGTGTTTGCTCTTGAATGCTGGGATTTTCGATCTATTTGTTCAGCCCATTATTCTTGCTAAAATTTGGAGCAAATCCTTTCCGGTATGTGATTCCTTCACTCCTCCAATTAAAATCTTGAATGGTTTTGTATAAGTTGAGTATTTTGCTATTGTTTATGACTTTGAGTATGAACTTGCATGCTTGATTTGTGACTTGTTAGATGGATTTGATGCATGTACTAGTTGATATTGAGCTGTAGGAATAGTCTAATGCACTTCCTATATTTTATTTTCAAGTTTTATGAGGTTTGTTGAAAAATTTCAGAAAAGGAAGAACATGCCTAAGTTCAATTTAGGTGGGATCTTTAAGAAGAAGGAGCCCTCTTCTCGTCGAGAAACGAGAGGGTCAAGTTCTAATGCACCAATGAGGCCATCATATAATGAAGATTTGGAGCCACTTGGTGTTATTGTGCTTGCTCGAGAGAGGGATGTGCGTTCATCGGTATACCCATGTTATGAATTTCTACAAGCTGCAGGTATACGCAATGAATTTACTAGTCTTGTCACTAATGCATTGTCGACAAATATTGTATTAGTGGATAGGCCCCAATATCTTAAGCTCACTAACATCTTTGTGTAAAGCTTTAATTTCAATGATGATCCATATCACCCTAGTGTGGAGTTCATGCTATATGAGCGACCTTGTAGAATGCCTTTGTCTGAGTTTTCCAGCTCTTTAGGAGTGAGGAACTCGGGGCTCACAGGCAAGATGAACACGCAGCCCCCCAGTACCTCAAGGAGCTCTATACCGGAATTTGTCATGATGATTGGAGAGACTCTACGCGTGCAAAATTTGGGAGCATTCAGTTTCCAGCTGTGAGGTATTTGGGCTATGACATTGCTCGTTGTATCCTTCCCCGGGATAGCACGAGTAACATGACTAGTCTTGATCTTGCTATTCTTGCCGCCACTATTAATTGTGATGAAAATCATAACGTTGGCGCTCTTATTGCTCGCCGTCTTAGCACTAACAAGGTTAGACGGCCTATTTATGGAGCCATTATTGCTTCGATCATGCTTGCTACTGCCATGCTTCCTCCTAGAGAGGATGATCTAGAGTTGGATTTTATTAGGCTTAATCTTGCTGCAATGAAAACTCACCACTATGTCACTTATGATTCCACATTGGAGAATTTGCAGTACAGGTTATTATTTTGTTTTGATCTGGATAACCCTCGCTTTGTGAGATTACCTGCTCCTGCTTTGTTTGACACTATTGTTAGGGACGAATATTCATTTCCCGAGGAGGTGCTGGATGAGTACCTCGCATCATTAGTCCCTGAGGAGGAACCGGAGGAGGAGCCACAGGATATGCAGTGGCAGCCACAGACGGGCGCTAACTGGGGCGTGCCACCACCATGGTAGATGAGCCCCACTTAGGCCAAAAGCATAAGCTTGGGGGAGTACGTATCTCTCACCGGCACCTTTTTACTATGTTCACTTAAATGCTTTATGTCGGTGTGTTCATCATTCCTTTGTGTATCCGTTAGTGTGTTCCTTTTGGTTTCTTTTCGCTCTTTTCAATTTGCTCAGTCGCCTTAGTTGTTCTTTTTGTTTATTAATCAAAAACCCAAAAAGATTTCCTCTTTGTTTGCCTCTTCTTTCTCATAATCAAAAGACCAAAAATATTTTCTTTTTTTCTTGTTCGTTTGTTTTCTACTTCGTTTTCAGTCGCTTCTTTCCAAATTGAAAACAACAAAAAGATTTCTCTTCTAGTTCTGTGCTATTCCTTTCGCTATTCGAAAAACACAAAAATATTTTCTCGTCTTCTTTGTTTTGTAGTTGTTTCAGAGTTCAACCAGTGTTTGTGACGACACTTGCACATTTTTATTATTTCCATATCTTTCGGTTGTGCAAGCGTCTATGCAATAATGATGATATTTGGCGACGCGGATTTGATGAGGAAATTTGGTATGAACTCTATTTGTTTTCATTTTTGTACAGATGCTTATCCTCATGCTCATGTTTTAGTTTGCTATGGTAGAATGTTGCGTAGATGATATTACTTAGTTTTTATGGATTCCTATGCTTAGCCTCAACTTGTTAAGAGTGGATAATTTGTCATGTAGACGTGAGCATGTTTTGCATTGTTTATAATATGGTATGGTGAAGTGAGATCCTCCTCCAAAAGATTTATTTGGATTGACTTGGCACATGTTCACACATGTAAAAGACTAAAAATAAAGTCTGTTAAGCCTTGACGGTTTATTGTGCTTAGAATTGTAGTATCACTCTTATGCTTTATTCATTGATTGATTTTGTCACAAAGCATGATTATGACAGTAGTGCTCTTGATCGGTCGCTCCCGAGTCTTTTGCTAGCCTCCATTTGCACTGGGTGTAATTGTCCATCCGTGCATCCATTTTCCTTAAGCCAAAGTATTCCATTTGAGTCCACTATATCTTCCTACATATGGTATGTCACCGCCATTCCAAGTAAATTTGTCATGTGCTATCTTTAAATCATTCAAAAAAATGCTTCTTTTTATGTCTCTGTTTTTAGCTCATGAGGAAGCAGTAGAGGGCTAGATATAACTTGTGACAAGCAAGGTCATTTCCCCCTTTTTCACCCGGTGTCGATGGATTACGTCTTCACTTGAATCCATCCGAGAGCAGCTTAAGCAAAATATAAATATAACTCACCATTCTCCTCCGCGCAATGCAAAATCTGAGAAATCAGCTCAAACATTGGACAGCGGTGGAACCAAGGAGAAAGAGGAGCGTACACGCTCCTCTAAAGAACCAGCTGCTCTCACAAGTCTAAAAGCCTTGCTTGTTATGAGGGACTAGATAGCCTCTCTGTTGTGAAATCGTTGACGAAAGCATGCATCTCTCAAAACTGTTTTATTTCTACTTATAAAAATAAAAAGCTCTAGAACATATTAATCCCTGCTTCCCTCTGCGAAGGGCCTTTCTTTTATATATTAATGTTGCGTCATCACCCTTCTTTGAGCACCATCTTATAGAGCATTGCTGTCATTCTGAGTATAACGTGCTTTGTCCCAAAGTTTTAATAATTGGAGCATGTTTGAGATACTTTTCAATTCTGATAACTTTACATCTAGTCACCGTTTAATGTCTCAAGAGGTGCCCAGCATTTATGTTTTGCCCCACAAAAGGGCCAAGCGAGAGATCACTTTACCATGCCTAGTTATATGCATTGCATCGGTGCTATTTGTTTGCATGTTTAAATTGTTACTTGTTAGCATATTGTGAGTTTTGCATAAGTCTTCATGATTGCTTTAGTTCTATTGTTTTTGTAACTTCTCTCTTGTGCTTATTAAAATACTGATCATGGTTTAAACTTCTATGCTCTAAATGAAGCAAATGTGTTTGTCAAAGTTTCTTTTATCGCGTCCAGTTTGTCAACTCAATTGCTTGAGGACAAGCAATAAGGGGGAGCTTGGGGAGCTGATACGTCGCAAACGTATCTACTAACCCGAACTGACGCTATTTTCAGCAGAATTGCATTTGGTGTCTTTCTTTTGTGCAGGGTTCAGAAGTTCGCGGAAAATTCCAGAAAAATTATAAAAAGGATTTTTGAAGAAGAATAAGCCTCGGAAGCGGAAGACCCCGAAGGGGGCCACCCCAGGAGCAGGGGCGGGCCCCACCCGCGGGTGGCCCCTAGGCCACGGCAGGGGGGCGCCCCTGCCCCTAGGACCTCCTCTGGCGATCCCCTTCGCTTATAAGCTCCCTCTCGACCTAAAACGACGGGCCCCCGAACACTTTTTCTAGAAACCTTACGGAGCTCCGCCGCCATCACGAACCCTAAATTCGGGGTCCAGGATCGCTGTTCCGGCACCCTGCCGGAGTGGAGATTGCCGCCATCATCACCGCCAACGCCTCTCCATCAACCATCCATGTCGTCCCCCTCCATGTGTGAGTAGTTCCCTGCTGTAGGCAAGGGGATGGAAGGGATTGAATAAGATTGCTCATGTAATTCGATGCCAAATTGTTAGGGCACGATGCCTAGTATACTCTATTTGTGTTAATCATCGTTGGTGCAACTAGTTATGCTTAATGCTTGTCACTTTGGGCCCGGGTGCCATATTTCAGATCTGAACACTTATGTTTGCATGAGTATAATTGTTGTTTGGATCCTATCTACTAGTCGTATGCACTTGTTGTCAACCGGAACCGGAGACCCCGAGTGACAGAAACGGGGACATCGATGGGAATGGTTGGCAACTCGAGGGTTACATGTATTCATTGTGTGTTAATGCTTTGATCCGGTGTTCTATTAAAAGGAACACCTTAATTGCCATTTGTTCCTTAATTGGCCCGGCTGAAACCGGATGGCAGGACAAAAGATGCCGTGCAAGTTCTTATTGTAAGCACGTACGGCTAAATTAGGAATACATGCCTATGACTGTTTGATACTTGGATGCTATTTATATATTTATTTGTTTTGTGCTTAGTTATGTTCATTTCATGAGCTATCTTATTCATGCAACGCCCGTCTATCTGTCCATATGCCTACGGTGCTTTAATCCCGCTATTTACAATCATCATTGTTGTCTTTATTTTATTACCGCTGTTACTATTCTACTGCTGCCATCAAATCACTATTACTACTGATAAATTGCTTCGAGATAAATCCTTTTCAGGTGTGATTGAATTGACAACTCAACTGCTAAGGCTTATAAATATTCTTTGGCCCCCCTTGTGTCGAATCAATAAATTAGGGTCAAACTACCCGCGAAGACTGTTGCGATCCCCTACACTTGTGGGTCATCAGTACGCAATGTAAATAACACAAGAAAATCACAACGCTATTTTCTCCCTAGTGGCAACAACACATCTTAGTCTTGATCATTTCTGTCAACCCGAGCTCAGACAAAAAGAGGCATGAACCCACTATCTAGCATAAATACCCTATCTGAAGACGCTAACAATTACTTGGCCAAAGCATCCACTAGCATCGGAGAGCATACAAGATCATAGATAAAACATAATATATATATGAACAAAACTAATGATTTCCACAATTCATCGGATCCATACAAACACAATCATGTAGCAGTTACAGATAATATGATCTTGATCATGATAGGCAGCTCACAAGATCTAAGCAATGGAGTACAAGGAGGAGAGACAACCATATCTCGCTACTGCTATGGATCCGTAGTCCCGTGGTGGACTGCTCACGCATCACTCCGGAGGCAGGCATGGTGGTGTAGATGCCTCCGGTGTCGATTCCCCTCTCCAGCAGGGTGCCGGGAAGAGCTGCAGAACCCTCCCGAACTAGGGTTGGCGATGGCAGCGGCCTCGGTCATCTTCTGGAAAATATGATTGGGTACTTAGGGTTTTCGGGTCGAAGACGAATTTATAGGCGAAGGGGCGACTCGAGGAGGCGAAGGAGCCGGCCAGGTGGGGCCCAGGCGCGGCCAAGGGGTGGGCCATGCTGACCCACATGTATAGGGGATCTATCGCAGTACTTTCGATAAATAAGAGTGTCGAACCCAACGAGAGCAGAAGGTGTTGGCTTGTAGATTCGAGCAAGGTTTCACTGCAAACACTAACCGAAGGATTTTTATGGGTTTTTATAATAACAAATAAATAAAGTGCGAGTAAATTAAAGATAGCAATAATTATTGCAGCAAGTGGCCCAATCCTTTTTAGCATAAAGGATAAGCCAATGATTTTACTTATAATGGCAAAACACCTGAGGACACATGGGAGTTATGTAAAATCACTTTCGCTTCATACTGCTGATTAATGTTTAACGTTTTGCTAAGTGTTGTGTGGGTGAACCTATGCTAATGAACCGCCCTTACTTGGACTAGAACACACTTGTGATTACACTTCCCTACAAGCATCCGCAAATGCAAAGAAGTATTTAAGAATTATCTAACCACAGCCTTAATGTCTGAGATCCTACACTCCCTCATGCATTAGCTTACCAGTGGGGGTTCGGGTTTCTGTCATTCCCACAACCACCTCACGAGAAAACTAAATACACAATGCATTCCCCTAGGCCCATAAAGGTGAAGTGTCATGTAGTCGACGTTCACACAACACCACTAGAAGAATAGCACCACAACTTAAATATCAAACCATTAAATATTACTCAACATAATTCACTACTTGCAACGAGACTCCCCATGTCCTCAAGAACTAAACGAACTACTCACAAGACATCATATGGATCATAATCAGAGGTGATGAATGAATGATTAACAATCTGGTCATAAAAGTATTTCACCGATAAAACTCAATAGCATCAACTACACAAGGCAATCAACACCGGAAAAGTGATCCCAATGAAGTACAACAAGTATAACCCTAGATGAAGCGGCGGAACGGAGTGGAGCCGTGGGGATGATGGTTCTATCGGTGAGGATGATGTTGATGATGATCCCGATGAAGCCCGTGATGATGACGATGAAGATGGCGACGATCTCCCCGCTCCGAGAAGGAATTCCCCCGGCAGATTTCTCCCTGCCGGAGAGTTTTTTCTCTCTCTCTCTATGGTTTCCGCCCCCGAGGTGGCGGCGGAATATTTCTTCGAAGCGTCCCCGATGATTTTTAGGTCAAAGGGATGATATACGTCAAAGGGGGGAGCCGGAGGCGACCCAGGCCCTCCAGGTGGGCCGCGGCCCCTGGCGCCTCTGTGGCTCCCCTCTGATCTCTCTTTTGGCTCCTTCCGTCATCTGGCAAAATAATGATCTCTGATTTTTTCTAGAATTTTTGGCGATATAGAGGTACAGTATCTTGGCGGTGCCTTTTCCAGCTGATTCCGGGCTCCGGTAGTTAAATCACCAACAATAATCAAACATGCAAAATAAAGTAAATAACACAAGTATAGCATTATGTTATGAAATATATCCATGAATACAGTAAATTATGATATAAATTAGTGGTGCAAAATGGACGTATCAACTCCCCCAAGCTTAGACCTCGCTTGTCCCCAAGCGAATACTGAGCTCGGTAAACATGTCCATAGGTTTATGGAGTGAAGTGTCGATAATAACGAATACGGACAAGAAGCATCAGTATTTACTAAATAAGCACACACTCATTCTTCATAGCAACTTTTTCTCATATCAAACTTAAATAACAAGTGATGATTCAACCACATATAGAGGTGCACAGAGAAAAACATGATTGAGCGATGGCAAACTGTGTTCTTGGTCAGAGAACATCTAACATATCAAACTTATCTTTCAAGGAGAATCTATATAAGAGCTATTATTTAGCAGATATCATGAGCTTCAATCATCAAAGACTCTATGCATCATTGGAAACTTCCAACATTTATATTCTTGCAATAAAAGTACAAATACCGTACGAGGAAGATGATTGTTCAGCAAGGCTCAACTTTCAACTTGTTTACCAAAATGGCACTGTCAACTGCAATAAAACATGATCAAACATATTTCTGTGATATAATTGATTGTATCTCAACTCAACACCATTTGTTTTGCTAGTAAAGGACATAAGGGATTGGTTCACTGACTCAACATAAAAGTAAAAGAATGGCCCTTCGTAGAGGGAAACGGGGATTAGTCATGTGCTAGAGCTTTTTAATTTTTCGAAACAGAAGCAAAACAGTTTTGAGATATGCATGTTTTCTTCAACGACTTCACAGTAAAGAAACTAGCCAGTCCCCCATTTCAAGCAAGTCTTTTAGACTTTTGAGAGCGGCTGGTTTTAGAGGAACGAGTACATTCCTCTTTCTCCTTTGTTTCACCACTAACCAATGTTTTAACTGATTTCTCAGGTTTTCATTGTGCGGAGGAGAATGGTGAGTTATATTTATATTTTGCTTAAGCCGCTCTCGGGTCAAATTCAAGTGAGGACGTGAACCATCATCACTGGTTGAAAAGAGGGGGAAAATGACCTTGCTTGTCACAGGTTATGTCCAGCTTCTTACTGCTCCCTCATGAGCTTAAAAACAGGGGCACAAAAAGGAGAATTTTGAATATTTTAAAGATAGCACATGAAAAAATTACTTGGAGCGGCAAGGAAATACCACATGTAGGTAGGTATTGTGGACACAAATGGAATAAGTGTTTGGCTCAAGTGTTTGGATGCATGAGAAGTATTCCCTCTCAATGCAAGGTTTAGGCTAGCAAGGCTTATAGCAATACATAAGTGTTGAGAGATACAAACAATATATATTACCAGCGATAAGATTGATCATTCCTTAGAGAGCCATCTTCCTTATAAGCATAAAGTTCTTATTCAAGAATATAAAGCTTGGAAACCGACAAGTCTGTAAGATATCAAAGATAATATATTTGCAAGTGAAACTTTCTTCTCTACTTAAGCATCCAAGAATTGTTGCTACTGACCAATGCTATGTTTGCCAACATCCAATAAGATTTTCAAAGTTGCACCCAATGTGAAGCCAACACTCTTCCAAAGAGATCTAGAGATTACTTGCAAGCTAGAATAAAACGGTGCAGGAAAGTAAAAGCAAGACTTCTCATTAATATTCCATAACGACAACCACACCAACGGATACAAAGCTAATACATGAAAGGAGGATGACCACAATGCACACAATATTTCATATGATAACTTCTCTACTCAGGACATGACACACGATTAAAATATAAAAAAAAGTAAAAGCTAATGATGATACCGAGGCACTCCCCCAAGCTTGGAACAAGCTAAGGGAGTGCCATTACCCATGACGTCCAAATTACTCCTTCGGTGGTGACGGAGGAACTACGGTAATAGGTGTGAGGAAACGCTGCAGCATCCGGCGGAGTCTGGTGTTCTCTTCCTGGAGTATTTCTACTTCTGCCCTGAGCACGCGATATTGCTCACAAAATTGGTCTGCGACTCTGTGCGCTTTAGCAACGACAGGGATTGATAGTGGATCAAGACTCGGCGGCACTGCTCCCTGCATATTGTGAGAAAAAGCATGTTGATAGTTAATGGATCCCACGAAAGTGGGATGGCTTGCCCTTGGCGTCTCAGTTCCTGGTCCTGCGGATCGGTGTGGTGGCGCCCTTCTTACTTCCTCCAAGATGCTCCGTTCCATATCAGCCCTCCTAGCGGCAATCTCTTCCACGGTCGCCCATCCAGCAAAGGCTCCTGTGTTGATGTCTGTTGGAGTTCGCGCTGACGCCTAGCGGCGTAGTCCTCTCCACTTGATCCGCAAGAAGACATCTTGATCTAGGGTTTGAAAATCTGGCTGAAACAACTCGAAAACAAAAAGCATGGAAAACATGAGATACAGACATAAAAAGATCCGGGTAAATACATAGCAAAAATTTCCCGAACAAAAGGAAAGCGAAAAGACAAAGCGGAGTCGGGGGCGGTGTCCTGGGGCTCCAGGTGGGACCCAGGCACGGCCCAGACCTGGGCCGCGGCCAGGTGCCACTTGAGCACCCAGGACTCCGACTCCGTCTCTTCTTCGTCTCGTAATTTATTAGATTACCTAAAAACAGCAAATATAAATTTTCTGAAATTTTTCGAGGAAGTTTACTAAAGGGAAATGATACCTATTCCAATTCTGGCTCTGGATCCTCCCAGTATTTGTCTTTGATGAATTCTTCCGGAGTCACAACTTGTATTATATCGACATCCTTTTCAAGTGGATCACCAGAGATGTAATTCTTGAGCCACTGGCCATTAACCACTTGTGGTTTATCTCCGTCCAATGAATTAATTTTGATGGCACCGGATCAATAAACTTCTTCGACAATAAAGGGGCCTTCCCATTTTGATAAGATCTTGCCTGCAAAAAACTTGAGACGAGACCGATACAATAGTACTTTGTCTCCCACATTAAATTCTCTTTTCAAAATCTTTTTGTCATGCCACTACTTAACTTTTCCTTTAAACAATTTAGCATTTTCATAAGCTTCACTTCTCCACTCATCTAAAGAACTCATATCAAACAGTCTTTTTTCACCGGCAAGCTTAAAATCATCATTAAGCTATTTAGTTGCCAAATAAGCTTTATGTTCTAATTCTAGTGGTAAAATGACAAGCTTTTCCCTAAACCATTTTTATAAGGAGACATGCACATGGGGTTTTTAAAAGCAGTTCTATAAGCCCATAAAGCATCATTAAGTTTCTTAGACCAATTCTTTCTAGATTTGTTAACAATCTTTTGCAAGATTAACTTAATCTCCCTATTAGTTAATTCCACTTGTCCACTAGTTTGAGGATGATAGGGCAAAGACACTCTATGATTAACATCATATTTAGCAAGAGTTTTTCTAAAAGCACCATGAATAAAGTGGGAAACTCCATCAGTCATAAAATATCTAGGTACACCAAACCTAGAAAAAATGACATCCTTAAGCATTTTCAAAGAGGTTTTATGATCAGCACTAGGAGTAGGAATGGCTTCCACCCATTTAGTGACATAATCAATAGCAACAAGTATATGAGTATTACCATGCAAACTGGGGAAGGGACCCATAAAGTCAAATCCCCAACAATCAAAAGGTTCAATAACAAGAGAATAGTTCATAGGCATTTCATTTCGTCTACTAATATTACCAACTCTTTGACATTCATTGCAAGATAAAATAAATTTCCTTGCATCTTTAAATAGAGTAGGCCAATAAAAACCTAATTGTAGCACTTTGTGTGTAGTTCTGTCTCCAACATGATGTCCATCGTAAGGACTGTTGTGGCATTTCCTCAAAATTTCTTCTTGCTCATACTTTGGAACACATCGCCGAATGATACCGTCAACTCCTTCTTCATATAAGTGTGGGTCATACCAAAAATAATGACTCAGGTCATAGAAGAATTTCTTCCTTTGCTGATAAGTAAAATTTGGAGGCAAAAATGGAAACAATAAAGTTAGCATAATCCGCATACCAAGGATTTTCATGAGTGTTTACCTTTATGGCTGCCAACTGTTCATCTGGAAAATTATCATTAACAGGAATAGGATCATCAAGAATATTTTCCATTCTAGACAAATTATCAGCAACTGGGTTGTCACCACCCTTCCTGTCAACTATATGCAAATCGAATTCTTGCAACAAAAGAACCCATCTAATAAGCCATGTCTTAGCATCTTTATTTTCCATGAGATATTTAATAGCGGCATGATCAGTATGAATAGTTACTTTAGAGTCAACAATGTAAGGTCTAAACTTATCACAAGCAAAAACAACAGCTAAAAATTCTTTTTTAGTAGTTGCATAATTCTTTTGAGAACTATCAAAAGTTTTGCTAGCATAATGAATAACATTCAGTTTTTATATCAATGCGCTGTCCTAAAACAACACCTACAGCAAAATCACTAGCATCACACATTATCTCAAAAGGCAAATTCCAATCTGGAGGTTGAACAACTAGAGCGGTTGTTAAAGCTTTCTTAAGAATTTCAAAAGCTTCTTTACAATCATCATCAAAAACAAAAGGAACATCTTTTTGCAAAAGATTAGTAAGAGGTTTAGAGGTTTTGGAAAAATCCTTTATAAACCTCCTATAAAAACCAGCATGACCAAGAAAACTGCGGATACCTTTAACATCCCTTGGACAAGGCATCTTCTCTATAGCTTCAATTTTAGCTCTATCGACTTCAATGCCTCTTTCCGAGATTTTGTGTCCAAGAACTATACCTTCGTTAACCATAAAATGGCATTTCTCCCAATTCAAAACAACGTTTGTTTCTTCACATCTCTGCAAAACTTTATCAAGATTGTGTAGGCAATTATCAAAAGAAGTCCCATAGACAGAGAAATCGTCCATGAACACTTCCACAATTTTCTCACAAAATCCATGAAAAATAGCAGACATGCATCTTTGGAAAGTAGCAGGGGCATTACATAAACCAAAAGGCATGCGTCTATAAGCATAAGTTCCACAAGGACAGGTAAAAGTTGCTTTCTCTTGGTCTTGGTGTCTGACCGCAATTTGAGAAAAACCAGAATAACCATCAAGAAAACAAAAATGAGTGTTCTTAGAAATCCTTTCTAACATTTGTCAATAAAAGGTAAGGGATAATGATCTTTCTTTGTTGCTTTATTTAATTTTTGAAAATCAATACACATTCTATAGCCGACTACAACTCTTTGAGGGATAAGCTCATCATTATCATTTGCAACTACAGTAATACCTCCTTTTTGGGAACACAATGCACATGACTAACCCACCTACTATCAGCAATAGGGTAAATTATACCTACTTCAAGAAGTTTAAGCACCTCGTTTCTTACCACTTCCTTCATTTTCGGATTTAATCTCCGTTGATGATCAACGACAGGTTTTGCATCAGGCTCAAGATTAATTATATGTTGACATACAGCAGGAGAAATCCCTTTAAGATCATCCAGAGTGTAACCCATCGCGCCCCGATGTTTTCAAAGTATTTCCAATAGTCTCTCTTCTTCCTATCTGTAGCGCCCCGACCCCAGAACTATACAGTGAAACGTTGTGTAACCGGTCATGCTACACAATCGAGGGTTACTGGTTTACCAATCCCAGGCCAAAACTCATTGGCAGGTGTGCTCGGCATGGATCATCGGCACACAACACCTCGATCATGCCATAAGCTCAGACATCGCTTTCACGTATAGTTAAGAGACCGCGACTTGTGGAACAACTGGCACATTGCAGACTCTACGACACAAAAGCATATAGCAACTCATATAAGAGAAGATACAAATATTACACATCAAAAGGATCACAGATCCAACAATTCATCAAGCGGAAGCGGGTAGCGTTGTCTAATACAACAAGATGCAAATTATGGCCTAAGAGGCCTACAGATAAACAATTCCCAGCCAGCCTGTTCCGTGAAGTCCCAAGCTGCCACCTGGGAACCCCAGACTACTCATCGAAATCAACGTAGAACCCACCTTCCAGTTCGGTGGCGTCCTCCTCTGAAACAAATAATAATCAACAAAGCAAGGCTGAGTACGACGTACTCGCAAGAATTAGTAGGGCGATATAGGCCCGATGCTGTTTGGCTACAAAGCTGTAAAGTAGTTGTTTTTGCATAAAGGTTTTTCCTCCCGAAGACTAGGACTCATGGCATCGTCTACTCAGAAGGTTTTCATAAGGAGATAAGATAGTAAACTTTTCTTCTTCGGTTCCCGCGGAACCTACTGTACTCAGAAACACTACTTATCTCCACCAAGGCACTCCCTCGAATCACCCTCGAGGAAATGAACCTTTATCACACGTTGATTATGCAACCTCTAGCTGCCATTTAATTAAAGGTTCAGGTTCTCTATGATCTCACCTATCTCACCAAGATTTGTCCATAACCGAAGACACGGCTTTTCGAAAAGATTAAACCCTGCAGGGGTGTACTGTTTTTACCATTGGTACCGTCCGACCCCTTGCCTGTACAATTAGCTCTCTTCCTGGGAAAGCCGGCAGGGCAGGCGCGGTTAAACCTTTACAAAGCATGAGACTATCCAAGGGTCATCGTGACGGCAGGATAAGTTCAGCGCCTATTTCAACACCCTGCCCCATCGCCACTCCTATCATCACCATCATAATCATCAACATCTTCTTTTTAATCACCAGCCACACACTCGCAAATGGAAAGCGCAAACTAGAGGACCCTTGGATACGCCCGCACAAATTATTCGGTTAAAGGGGATTCCATATGTCCCCACCGTTGGAAGCACGCTCGGTTCTTGGTTCGGTCGATAAGAACTCACACCTAGGGGCAAGAATGAGGCAAAACACCAACAACCCTGTTGGCAACTCATCCAAGCCTTTTTAGCAATTAATTATCAGCACAAGTTTCCACCACTGTCCGACATTCCATTCAACTTCACAAGCATGGAAATAATCAACGGACAACTTAAACATTCGACTACGCATGGCTAAGCATATCTAAGCATGACATACAATAGACATAGATTATATCAGGCCAACACATCAACCTATGGTTAATAGGTGGGAAAACAGGTAATGGTTCAGGGAGCATGCAAGTGATAGGATACTCTATACACTAACCAAAAACTGTTGCGAGAAGCGAATGCAATATTATGGTGGATAAAAATAATTGTACTAATAGGATGAGATATGCACAGAAGGTTAGGTTAGCTCTTGCCTTGCTGATAAAGATGGTCGCTCTGGTTGTCAAGGTATTGTGGTGGAACCTCGACTCCTGAATCTACCGAAACACAAACAATACAGGAAAGGAAATAAATAACACGAATACAAAGTGCAATGCACAATCATGATGAGATGGTCAAATTATGCATTGAAATCATATTGGGCATGTCCCACAAGTTAAATGGAACCCCTAAATTAAATATCACAATTAACGGGTTAAAACTCCATCTTTAACTTAGTGATTTGCGTTATTTACCAAAATGTCCAGTACTGAAATATGAGGTATATATGCATGAAAATGACATTATTTGATAGATATTAACCCACTGATCAATTTGATATTTTATTTGCAATTTTCTGATTAACTATGAATAAACGGTGATTTAAACGGTTAAGCAACTTAAATCATTTTAACCAATTCGAAAATGACATCAAAGGAAAAGTTATTTTCATACTGTGATTTTAACATATATGAATAGCCTTTGAGTTTCTGATCAAATTGGTATATCATTTGCAATTTTTGGATTAATATTTATCAAGATATGATGATTTCAATAATTGATTTAATTCTGCCATTTTATTTATTTTTAATAAACAGCACCAATATTAAATCTAAAATTGCCTCAAATTACATAAACTTGTAGATAATTGTTTACTGAACATTTTGAGAGCTTAAACTTAATTTTTGGATGATTAAAACTCAAGTTATGGATTTTCCAAAATCAACATTTATTCTGCCATTTCTGTTTTTTTATTAAATAAAGGCAATTTAATTTGTCCAAATAATTTAACCAGAGGAACTAACAGATAGACATTTTATTGCTGAGCATTTTGACATATTATTTGCATTTTTCTGAAGTATGGAACTCTAGATATTAATTTCCAAAATTTGAATAATTAATAGATGATTTGCATTTCACATTTAAATTCAAATTTTACAATTCAATTGCATGTGGGAGTTGCATAATTGAAGAGGTTGTGAAATTATAAACTTTCTGATAGCTCATTTGTATTTTTCTGATCTACCATTTAACAGATATGAATTTTACCATTTCTGATTAATTTTCCGGAAAAACAAAACAGAGGAACTGCTGACGTCATGGTGACGTCATCAGCAAGGATGCGGGCTGTTGATCACAATTTCGCTGTCTCAGGTGGAAATTGAACGTGGGCACGAGCACAAGGAGCTAGAGGAAGGAGAGGGGAGTCGGGGGGAGCGGCGGGACTGACCAAATGGTCACCGGAGCGTGGCCGGTATCCATGGCCGCGGCGGAGCGGCACGATCGACCGTGGGGGCGACCAACCAGAGCGAGAGAGTGAGGGGGAGAAGGAGCAGGGGTGAGAGGAGCTCACCCTCGAGCAGTTGGTGCTCGTTGCAGCGACGGGGATGGCCGGACGGCGGCGTCACGGTGCTCGGCGGCGCCCGGCCGACGCGGACTGGGCGAGGACGATTCCGGCGAATGCGGGCACCCCTACCCGATTCCTAGCGCGGGGAGGGAGAAGGCGGCGGTGCGGAGCTGGTGGCGGCGTCGTCTTGGCTCCGGGCGGCCGGAGACGGCGGCGTGCGTGCCGGCGGCGGCAGACGGACAGGGAGCTGCTAGGGTTAGGGTTGCCGCGGGAAGAGGAAGAGAGGAAGCAGGGGGAGTGAGAGAGGAGGAGCACGGCGCAAGGGGGGCCTCCACTTATCGACCAGGGGAAGGGGGGCCGGCAGCGAGCGAGGGCAGCTCGGCCACGGCGGCATGGCGCCAGTGAAGACACTGTAAGCGACAGGGAAGATGACGTTTTTGCGAAAACCCCCTCGGCTCATTTCTTTTCTGTTTTTCTTTTAAAATTTGAAAACAGCACCCTTTTGGAATTTAATTGAGGCATTTAAACATTTTCAAAAATTCTGAAATTATTCAGGGAGGCTCATAATAAGATAAGGGAGCTCACCATATTTTTGTTTTGAATTTTTGAAAGGTTTAAGTTGGTTTCAAAATTCAAAGTTGATTTGCAACTATTTGAAGTTCTCATTTTTAATTGAGGCCTTTAAACCTTTTTATAAAATCTGGAAAAATTCACAGGGCCAATATATATTATTTGGAACCCGTGATAAGGTTTGCAGCCCATTTGAAAAACATTTCCTGTGTTAACATTTCAGAATTTGCTCTCTTGCATTTTGGGCTTCATTTAAATATTTGCTCTTGCAATTGCATTAAATTTTGCAACAATTATATTTGTAGTTGTTGGAACTTCCTGAACAAATATGGAAGCTCTAGAATATTTTGTTTTGCCAATTTGAGCAATTGCATTTGGTTTGGCATTCTAGGAAGTGTTTGATTCCTTTTAATGATTTCCATTGTTTGCAATATTTAACTTAGCAATTTAAATATGTATGCCATGATGCAATGAAAATAAAAGTGAAAATTTGGCCCATATTTTAGGGTACCAAATCTGGGCTGTTACACTATCCTGAAAGTTTAGCACTAATAATAACAAGATATATTTTCTTCTCATCAATAAATGCATATTTAAGATCATTAGGAAGCATTTTGAGTTCAAAGATAGGATCTCCCTTAGGAGGGGTCGGCATCCCTAAGGATTCCACCGGTAAATTATGTTTTAGAATTGCAGGTTGATGGAGGAAGATGTCCTCCAACTCGTTCCTTTCCTGCATGAAAACCTCACTTTCATGGTCCTCCATGAATTGCTGCAAAGGATCGTTAGGAGCAATAGCAATAGCAGCAAGCTTTTCAATTTTACAGTCCTCATTAGGCAATTCTTTTTCATGATGTTGTTTAGAAAATTTGGAAAAATTAAACTCATAACTTTCGCCGCCAAACTTAGTAAAAACCTTTTCCTTTTTGCAATCTATAACAGCACTGCAAGTATTTAAGAAAGGTCTACCAAATATAATTGGACAAGAATTATGTGCAAAAGAACCAAGTACTAGAAAATGAGTAGGGTATTTACTCTTACCACATAAAACTTCAACATCTCTAACAATTCCCACCAGAGAGATAGTATCTCTATTAGCGAGCTGAATAACCACATCAATATCCTCAATTTCGCAAGTCCCAATTTCATGCATTACTTCTTGATATAGGGAAAAATGTATTGCACTAGAGCTAGCACCAATATCACACAAACCATAATAGCAATGATCACCAATTTTCACAGATATAACAGGAGAACCACCCTTTTTAACTTTACTTTTAAAAGGCCTAACAATGTTAGAAGCTTCCTCACAAAAGACTATATGACCTCCTTCTACATTTTCTCCTATTAAATCCTTAACTAATGCTACCGAAGGTTGTACTTTCAGTTGTTCATTATGCTCTTTAGCTTTCTTTCCACTTTTTTTAACAACTTTGGTAATCATAGCATGTTCTTTTACTCTAATAGGAAAAGGCAATTTCTCAACATAAGAAACAGGCAAAATAGGATTAGGAGTGTAAACTTGTATTGCATTTTCAGTGATAGGAGTGATTTCGATTTCTTTAATTGGTTCATGGAACTTATTCCATTTTTGCTTAGGAATATCAATGTAGGAAGCAAAAGTATTAAAGAGATCGACAATGATTTGAGAATCAAGACCATATTTAGCACTAAACTCATGAAAATCAGGAGTTTCACCAAAAGATTTAATGCATTCATAATCACAAATTATACCTGATTCATTACCTTTATCTATTTCCCAATCTTCAGTATTGCGTTGAATTCTCTCAAGAAGATCCCATTTATAATCAATCTTCTTATTTGTGAAAGATCCAGCTGAGGAAGCATCAAGCAAGTCCTTGTCATGACGAGAAAGTCTTGCATAAAAATTTGTAACTATAATGCTTCTGGGGATATCATGAATAAGGCACTTAAGCATTAAAGCTTTCAATCTCCCCCAAGCTTGAGCAATACTTTCTCCTTTGCGAAGCCAGAAGTTATAAATATAATTCATGTCTTGGTGAATTTCATGCAGAGGATAAAATTTAGCATAAAAGAGAGGCGCTATTTTATCCCAATCCAATAGATGAGAATCATCCAATAGCCTATACCACTCCATAGCTTTGTCCTTCAGTGACAATGAGAATAATTTCTACATGATTACTTCTATAGAAACCCCTGCAATCTTAAACAAACCACATATATCTCATAAATAGCAAGTGATAACCAGGACGAACCATTCCATCTCCTGCATAACGGTTATTCATAACACGATCGACAATTCCCATAGGTATTTTAAATGGGACATTTTCAATAGGTGGAGGACCTCTGCTGCCACAAGAGCAGTGGAGAGGGTGTCTCCAAATGTTGCTTCAAACTTAGAAGGCTCCATAATGAAGTAGAACAACAGGTAAAAATAAAAACAACACTTGAAGTAAAAGTGTTCCTTACTAATTCTACTTTACCAACAACGCTTTACTCCCCGGCAACGGTGCCTGATATATCCCTACAATAGTTGGAGGACCTCTTGCTGCCACAAGAGCAGCGGAGAGGGTGTCTCCAAATTTTTCTTCAAACTCAGAAGGCTCCATAATGAAGTAGAACAACAGGCAAAAATATAAACAACACTTGAAGTAAAAGTGTTCCTTACCAATTCTACTTGCCAACAGCGCTTTACTCCCCGGCAACGGTGCCAGAAAATAGTCTTGATGACCCACAATTATAGGGGATCTATCGCAGTACTTTCGATAAATAAGAGTGTCGAACCCAACGAGGAGCAGAAGGTGTTGGCTTGTAGATTCGAGCAAGGTTTCATTGCAAACACTAACAGAAGGATTTTTATGGGTTTTATAATAAAAAATAAATAAAGTGCGAGTAAATAAAAGAGAGCAATAATTATTGCAGCAAGTGGCCCAATCCTTTTTAGCACAAAGGACAAGACGGTGATTCTACATATAATGGCTAAAGGCTCCTGAGGACACATGGGAGTTATGTCAAGTCACTTTCGCTTCATACTGTTGATTAATGTTTAACGTTTTGCTAAGTGTTGTGTGGGTGAACCTATGCTAATGAACCGCCCTTGGACTAGAACACACTTGTGATTACACTTCCCAACAAGCATCCGCAAATGCAAAGAAGTATTTAAGAATTAACTAACCACAGACTTAAACTCTGAGATCCTACACTCCCTCATGCACTAGTTTACCGGTGGGGGTTCGGGCTTCTGTCATTCCCGCAACCACCTCACGAGCAAACTAAATACACAATGCATTCCCCTAGGCCCATAAAGGTTAAGTGTCATGTAGTCGACGTTCACACAACACCACTAGAAGAATAGCACCACAACTTAAATATCAAACCATTAAATATTACTCAGCATAATTCACTACTTGCAACGAGACTCCCCATGTCCTCAAGACCTAAACGAACTACTCACATACATCATAATCAGAGGTGATGAATGAATGATTAACAAGGGGGGAGCCGGAGGCGACCCAGGGCCTCCAGGTGGGCCCCAGGCACGGCCCAGAGGTGGGCCGCAGCCAGGTGCCACCTGGCGCCTCTGTGGCTCCCCTCTGATCGCCCTTGTGGCTCCTTCCGTCATCTGGCAAAATAATGATCTCTGATTTTTTCTGGAATTTTGGCGATGTAGAGGTACAGTATCTTGGCGGTGCCTTTTCCAGCTGATTCCGGGCTCCGACTGTTAAATAACCAATAATCATCAAACATGCAAAATAAAGTAAAAGAACATAAGTATAGCATTATATTATGAAATATATCCATGAATAGCAGTAAATTATGATATAAAATAGTGATGCAAAATGGACATATCAGGCCGCGCCTGGGGGCGTTTGGAGGTTGTGGCCTCCCCCTCCGAGCGTCCTTCTGGCTCCGTCTTTGTTTCTACTTGGAAATAATTCCTGTAAATTTTCAGCGGATTCCGAGAATATTTTCTATACAACTTTTCTGAAACAAAAAGACAGCAGAAAATAGGAACTAACACTGGGCATCTTGTTAATAAGTTAGTTCCATAAATCATGCCAAAATGATAAAGACATTATAAAAACATGTGGCACTGATATATAATCAAGCATGAAACATTAAAAAATAGATACGTCGGAGACATATCAGCATCCCCAAGCTATCTCTGCTCGTCCTCGAGTAGGTAAGTGAAAAAAATAATTTGAAGGACATGCTACCAACACAATCTTGATCAAGTAATCATGTAAAGCATATGAACTGAATGCATTTATCCAAAACATGGTTCATTGAATGAAACAAACAATGATTAACCAGGTGCAACATCTAAGCAAGAATTTACTAAAGAGAGTACTTTGGAGATTTAAAGTATAACACTTGACAATTGTTGATCTCACAAAGCAATATTATTTAGGCAAAGGAGCTTGGCCAACACAAATGAAGATTTAAGTTTTCAGCAAAAGCTTCAACTTGCAACATATTTATCTCAAGATAAAGTCAATACAAAGTTTTCACGGTTAGACATAAGATAACATGAAGTAAAAACTTGAACCAAAGTTGACACAAGTGATTGCTTGAGTGGTAAAGAAGGAAGAGGAAGACTGACTCAACATAAAAGTAAAAGAAAGGCCCTTCCAGAGGGAAGTAGGGATTCATGTGCTAGAGCTTTTTTTTTTACAGAAGTAAAATAATTTTGAGATATGCATGCTTTCATCAACGACTTCACAATAAAGAAACTAACTAGTCCCCCATTTCAAGCAAGACTTTTAGACTTTTGAGAGCGGCTGGTACTTAGAGGAATGAGGTCATCTCGTTCTCCTTTGTTTCACCACTAACCAATGTTTGACTGATTCCTCAGGTTTGCATTGTGCGGAGGAGAATGGTGGGTCATATTATATTTGCTTAAGTCTCTCGACAAATTCAAGTGAGGACGTAAAACATCACAACGGGTGAAGGGAGGAAATGACCTTGCTTGTCACAGGTTA